>VXAA01006836.1:0-37678 GCA_013399115.1 Anseranas semipalmata | reverse complement strand
GAACGATTCTGTGATTCTGTGATTCTGTGATTCTCCTTACTCCCTTCCAGGAATCTCAGTTGTCTGCAGTTCATGCAAAGGCAAGGGCTTGGCTTCGTATCAGTGATTTGCTGAGGAGAGGTGGGAATTTCATCAACCAGAAGGAAAAGCTGAGACCTGCTTTTAGCCTTCCCCTACTGCTGTTGGAACAAACAGGCTTTCTCTCTTTCACATGAGCAGCTGGTGAAGGGGACACAGTGTGGACGCATGGACAAGATATAGGCAGAGATACATGTGTTCAGGACTGCTCAAGCCTGGTATTGCCAGTACATGAGATAATGCTAGTTAATGCATAATAATATTAGTATCACTTGATGCTGCCTACATTTACAGCACAGTGCTACCATGATGCTGTCACTCTCTCTAGCACAAGTCTGCCCAAAGAAGCAGCTGGGACATCCATCGTTTTTGCAGTATAGCTCCAATGGAGCCTGCCACAGGAAGGGCAGGAGCTCCAGGAATCTGAGAGTCTGCTAAAAAAGGAAGATAGATCAAAGCTGATTTGTGGGAAATCTGTATGTCTATGGGAAAGATAGCGAGTGTACCTGAATAGTCATTTTAACTATGATTCCAGATCCCAAGATCTGGAAGGACAGATACCAGTGCCAAAAATATACTTTCACCCTACTTCTGAATAGGCACAGGAAGTCTAACACATTCCTTCTGTGAATGAGTCAGAAACACTATTCTTCTCCTATTTGGACAGTCATATTGTCAATTTAATAATCTTTTCATGAGTTAAACATATATGCATTGTGATACTGATACCTGAAAAAACACAGAGATAAGGGTTTTGTAATTGTCTTCTATTATACATGTTTATTCTACAGATCACTTCACCTTTGCTTGGACAAGATTAAGTAATTGATCTGGGATATACTGGGATATACTACCATTTTTTGACCTGATGCAGTTCAGACATGACGCCTTGCTTTTAACAGCTTTTTTCTTTGTACTAAAAAATCTCATCAGGCTTAAACTCCCAGTCTACATTGCCACTGGCTTTTATGATAGTCAGACACCAAGATTATAGCTGGAAAACTTTTACACCTACTCTGGAGCAGTGCAAACCAAAGATTGTCACTATACCACATTTGCTAATGTTTTCAATTTTCCTATATACATGAGCTGTGTGAATGCAGATTTGAAAATTAATGTGGCTATTTGAGTATAGGTGTATGATAGGAAAATATTTTAATGCGCATCTTAAAGTGATACCTTGTAGATTCTCATCTATTTACAATTCCCAAGTGCTCTGTGATAAACAAGTATTAGACCTAAGCCCAGAAAAAAAAAAAAAAAAAAATCTCATTTCCAATTGGTAAGGAAGATTGCTTAAAATAACCTATATTTTTCCTCTCTGATGCTTAAACTGTGAGTTGAACACCTGCAGAGAGCTGGCTAATATGCAGTACTATCTTTTTCTGGAAAATTACATTAGGAGACAGTTAAACCCAGATTTCTATTGTTAAACTTCTATGTAAACAACTGCTGTATTTAAACAAGGGTGATCACATAACTGCAATTGTATGGGAAGCTTATTCCAAAGGCAAAAATGAGAACAGACAGTGCTCTGTTCTAGAGTGAATGAGTGGGGATGGGGGTCCTTATTGCAGAGCTATCTGAGAACCTGTTCAAAGTCACTGAGCACTGCCAGAGGCAGACTTTTAGATTTAATAACTGCTGTTATCACTTCCTTATATGGCAAAACCCAAACTATTTCTATTGTAAAGAAAAAGTTATTAGTGTTTTTTATAGGTATAAATCTTATACATTTATTTGTAATGATTATCACACTGAAAATGCAGCATAGTCTGTTTGCCTTTAGTATTTGTCTGCAAATCATTTCTAAACCAGTTCCATTATTTGCAAATATTGAATATTTGTAAAATAGTCCAGGCTAATCATTTGTAAATAGTTCATTTTAATAATCACCATGTGTGACTGAACAATTAGATGCTTACTCATGTGGAGAATCTAATTTAATATGTTTTCAAAACTGCTTTGCTGAGTCAGAGCCTAGCTTTTTGACTTTTTCTAATTAGAAAATAATGGAGAATAAGTTAAGACTGGTGCTTAATGATTACTGATTAAAACCTTATGATTACTGAATAAAATGTGGGAATATTTAAATATTGTTCTAATTGATTATCAATCACTGAATTCTTTTTAATGCCAAATAATATGATCTTTGAACACCAATGAGCAAAGTAGCTTATTCAGAAATAATTTACATCTGTCATTGTTCAGTTAATTATAATACTAGTCTGTACTAATAAAAGAATTTCATTCCCAGCCCTTTCAAAATCTTTTATAAAATGTATAATGTAAATGTATAAATCTTAATGATATTTGTAGCTCAAAAATTCTTATTCTAGTATAACTCTAAATATTTCTTTAAGTAGTGGAATGAGGAAACCTTCACAATTATTAAATACAGAAGTTTTAGATTATACAAAAAATCTTTGAAGAACAACTTCATGGGACAACTTTCAACTTAAGCAATTTTATTAATGCTTTCAATCTCCTTTAGGCAATTATTGTGTTAATACCATTTTTCAGCATTTAAAGAAACTATCCAGTTACAAAAATACCTGCAAACAGATGTCTAAGGGTGAGGCAACAATGTGATTTATGACATATCAATGAGAGCAAAGTAATGGTCCCTTGGAAAAAAAAAAATCAAAGATTTCATAAAGCCCAAGGGTTTGTATATATCATTTTTAAAAAGGCTGGTAAGGTGAGGTGAGGAAAGGCTGAAAGCAGGATCTGATCTCTCTTCATGCTGAAGGCAGTACGCTTTTTGCCATTTACTTTAATATGAATCTCATCAAGCTCTTCCATATTACAGCAGCAGCCGAAACTTTCTGTCATACTTTCAGAATCTGACAAAGACCCAAGTTAGCTAGCCTTAAAATGCATGCAAAGAGTATTAATTGACTTTTTGCTGTAAATTTTATTCAGAAGTTAAAGCAAAAACTTCTGGGTTTGTTGGTTGATTGGTTGGTTTGTTTTTTTTAATAAAACAAAACAATTTTTCTTTCTAAACTGAAGGGAGACTGAAGAATGAAAGGAGATTGAAGAATTGGCATATGTATAGCACTGGCTAGATATCTAACAAGTAGCAATGCTAACTAATGAATGCTAGTTATTTGTTGTAATTGTTAAATTGTTTTAAACATTAACCATCACAGTGTGTCACTGGCATGTCACCCAAGTTTACAAGTGAAGACATTGCAAAGTAAAAGACTGTCTTCAAACTTTATATCAGACAGAGAGATCAAGTGGACAGATAGCTCTTTCATGATTAGTTCACAGTCATTAAACATTTAGGCACTTTTATCTGCACATCTGCTGGAATTGATGAAGTCTTTAATAGGTAAGGTCTAAGGAGTTCTCCAAAAGATTTAAAATAGTCAGATTTGATTTTGTTCTATGTTGCATTTTGTAAGGGGTGGTTTCCAAGAATATCATGATTCAAGATAAAGAAGACATACAGTTCATCTCTAGTTCACAGATCTGATACAAACTTAGTCAGAGATTGTAAAATGCAATAATATAAACAGTGCCAGTATTGCTAGCTGAGTGTCTTCTCACACACAAAAAATCACATGAAGTATTATTTTTATGTGATAAGTGGAGATGATGGTTGTTCTCTCAAAATTCATGCTTTTTTTCCAGTCTAAAACATATATGTGCAGTTGGCAAGGGGATACCCTGTGTTTCACAGTCGACTTTGCTTTGGGATTTACCTGTTTTGACAGTAAAACAAAGGTAAGAGGAAAAAGAAAAGAAAACATAACTCTGTTTTACCTCACTGTTCTTGAAGTTATCCGTAACCATATTTTTATATTGATGTGGAGTACTTCTTCCTCAAACATACTGTACTTTTTATTTATACAGCTCCACCGAAATGCAGTCAGTTTGGGACTAGAAAAGGATAATCTACTTGTGTCATAGCGTGTAAAGATAGATATTGGAGAAAGATATAAAAAAAGTAATTTCCTTTTCAAGCAGTAAAACAAAAAGAAGGTTATATATAGCAGAGAACTTGGTTTCTTAGTAACAGAGAAGCTTCAAGATTTTGGAAAGATTACCAGTCATGAAAAATATTGAACTTTCACCTGATTCTATTTGTTTTGAAGCTACAGATATAAAACAGAATGAATTATTCTTCCATCATGAGAAATTTAGGCTATATCTAAACCAAACAGAACAAGGGCAAATGCATTTCAAAGCCAGTCTATATGATTAAATTTTTGCAGAATTGAGTGGCTATATAAAGTGACTGTAGGGAATGGTTTATGGCACATGCCAACTTCCAAACCGTATTTATAATTCTACTATTTTAAATATAATTTGAAGTGATTTAAAATGAATTTATGAATTTGTTTGCAAGTAAAAGCAACCTTAAATACAAAAAAATGTTTCTACCTTAATAGAACTGTACACTAGAAGGTCTGTCCTCTAAAATATGGTCTTCAAACTGAAATGATTTTTGTAATATATGTTAGAGAAAATCAGTTAGTTATTCTGAGTTAAGAGGAAACATACTGCATTTTGAAATATTGACATAGGATCTAGTTTTTTTGTGTTGGCATTTTTGGTATTTTTGGCCAAAATGCACAAGTTTATTGAAATCTCTGTGCAGAGAAACGATGACCAAGATCATTATTACTTGAAAATTTAGAATAGTTGCATTGCATGTGCTATGAGTAGCATAAAAATTCAGAAATATGTTTACATACTTTTCTATGCCTTTGGTGATACTGCATTTTGAAATTGTGCTCTGCACATTTTGCAGGTAGCCACAAATGAAGTATAGACAGTAATCATCTCATTAGTTTAGACTACGGAAAATGTTTCTTTTAAATGTGAAGATTGATTTGGTGTACTCCCACCTTTAAAACAATAAATTTCTCCATTGATACTCATTTTCACAAGATCAGAAAATGAGACATAACTAGAATCTCATTCCTACTGCATTCAGTAGAACCAAGGTATTACCTATAGAAAGCGTAGGACTTTGACCCAATATGCCCACCTTCAGTATATATGATGAGGAGGATTTCAATCAACCTTTGTTGCTTACCTAAAGGAACACAGAATGACATCAGATATATTGATTCTGTTGATAAACTGTAAAAGTTTTGGAGAGCTCGTACATTTATTGTTCATCTCTGTGAGAGATGGACATGTGCTCTTTAACCTCAAGCCTGTGTGAAGCAGTAATGGGCAGCTTCCACCATTCATTCTTACTGCCAGTAATTGTGAGCTGAAGTTGACGGTGTTGCTCCAAATTGTTTTTTTAGAATATTTCTTACCAAGACTAAGTTGTTAAAGTGGTCAAGTAATTAACAGTTCATTGGGGACACAGCAATTTTGCTGAAAAAAAAAAAATTCTCTGTTCGAGACAACGACCTTCAAATTAAGGTCACCTATTGATGCAAAAAATGCTCTTACAGCACAGCAGGTGCTCATACAGGCTTATTAAAATGAAGGGCATTCCCCCAGTCTGACCTACAACTCTAAGCCTGGATCTCAAATTTTGAGCAACCAGCTCATGTACTCATTAAAAAATGTTCTTTATTACAGTCTGTAAAAGGATGTAGAGAGGGTCTTCCACATTACAAATGACAAAATAGAAAGGGCAAGAACTTTTCCATAGGATTTTATGCATCTTTTAGAAAACTCTTCATTAGAACTGTTTTGGGGGATTCTCAAACATATTTGAAATAATTACTTCATTTCATACATGTTCTGTTCTATGGTCATCATGGGCTTAACTCATTCGGATTTACCATTTGGGGCCTATCACAGAGATACCCTTGCAGCCTGCAGCTGCTTTGTATCTGATCATAGAGACTTTCTTTATCAGTTGGCTTAGATGGTTCATCTTCGCTATCCTGTACCTCCAGCCGCTCATCCAAGATAAAGGGATCCCAAAGTGTGCATTTTCTTCTGCCTTCCAGAGCCATCTATTTCTCTTTTCCACTTAGTGTCAACTATTGACTCCAGCAATGCCTATTATTGCTAAATTGTTCTTGTTTCATCCCCACCTTAGCAGTTATAGTATATAGTGAACGTTCATCTGTCCTATTTAAACTCAAACCTGTTTAAGCTTTGAATACCTTTCAGGTGGTCTAATTAGGCCCTCTGGACCCAGTTAAAATTTGTTCATGAATATAAAGTTTAAGCACCATCACAATGCTGTAGCATTGTTGGTGTGGTTTTTTTTTCATCTGTTGTATTAGGAAATCTAAGAAGCCAATGATGTTCATGTCTGCAGGGAACCAGGAGATGAAATCAGGCTTTTCATGCCTTGTTGTTTGTATAAACAAATGTACAAACACTTTTTTGTTGATTTTTATAGGGTATTCCCTCTCAAACTATGAGTAGGGTTCTAAAGATCATAAAAAATCACTGAAATTCATGAGGCTTTCGTCATTCTAGGTATAGATTATCACACTTATCAGTTGTCATTTGTTCAAGTGTTGCCATATCCACTAAAACGGCAAAATCATTGGCTAATAAGACAAATACAAAGTCTGTACTTTTCCTTTCTCATTCTAATAATCTCTCAGATTTGTATTTCTTCTTTTCTGTGTTCTGGTAGCACCCAGAAGGGTGAGGATTTAATCACAATGAGGATATATCAAGTTAAAAGTAAATATTTAATTACCATCATTGACATCAAGGCATCTATTGTAGTATCTGTCAACAATGTGTAGAAATAACTTACCACAGTACTAATTTGAAGGAAGCAGGTCTCCTGCTCTCTTCCAAATTAACATTTTTCTAAATTAGGAATAAGCCAACACTTCCCTTGAATTTACTAACTATGTGGCAAGACTCTAATATGTAGAAAGTAGTTCAAAACTCACCAGAATATCTGTCCTCTCAGACAGTGAAAAGTCTGAACTCATGTAGAACAGACTGGTGTTTCTGTAACTGCATCTGACTCACAGAGCAGCTATTCCACCAAATCCAGTCAGTGTTATCTACAGAATAGTGGAAAAATGCACAGAGAAAAAGTCAGAAAATTTCCAAGTGAAGGTATAGCACTGGTCTACATGAAGAAAATATTTGGCAGCAAGGTATATTTTAAAATGGAACATAGCAAAGTTTTTTCTGATGATGTGTGCTTTTGAAATAGACTTCAAAGCATTTAAATTGTGTTTCCTTAACAGTGTCCAGGGACCGAATCACATTTCAACATGTATGTGGAATTTTCATTAACATTATAGGCATTAAGAAAACAGCAGAATCCAGGTCTGAATGCAATTGGATAGCTTTAAAAAAAAAAAAAAAACTTGTACATTTGTAGGGTATCAATAGAAAACATTCAAATACAGAAGATGATATTGGTTTCAAAAATAATTTCCTAATATTTGTTTTTAAAAAGTATCTCCGTATGTATTAAAAGACTCCTGTCAATCTACGATAATGCCAGTAGTGGTAAGATCCAATGCACAAACCTGTAAGAGAGCAAGAAGCCTAGAGTTCCTATGTATTTGAGAAACTATTGTCTAATGTAGAACATATTTGTTGTACTTTGCAAGACCACATTCAATAATAAAGTTTTTGCAGTTTTTGCATTTCTATAGCATATTTATCTTTGGATTTCAAACCACTTTACATATTTTTTGCCAAGGTAAATTCAGCTTTGTATCATTTGTGTAAGACATTTATCTACATTATGCAGATGAGCCAACTGAAATATGACAGATAATTGTGTTCATACTGAAACTGATACAAATATCTTAATGGATCTTTCTAGAACTAAGCTTTTGTCATTGATATTATATCATATAGGCAATGGAAACATTTACATTTCAGAGAATTTCTACATAATTTTTTAATTACTGAGTATTAATATCATATCTTTTGTTCTCACGTGTGATACAGAGCTGTTAATTTTATTTGCTCTGCATCCAGCCTGTTATCATGCACTGTGTTTACAGCCCTAATGCTTTATCTTAATACATAAACATTAATCATTTATCTGTAGTTCTAGGTAACTGTGTGTAACAGTGTCCTTAATCAAATTTCTTTCTCTTTAGAACGTGCTGTGGAGGTTTAAATTCTCTCAGCTCAAAGGCTCTTCAGATGACGGGAAAACAAGAGTAAAGCTGCTTTTTCAGAATCTAGACACCAAACAAATTGAGACAAAGGTAAGTGACATATTCTTTCTCAGTTTAGTAAAAAATGAAATGGAATTATCAATTCCATTTACTGCTGCACTTGCATATGGTGAACTGCAAATCACAGTTTATCTTTTTTTCTCCTATTCTCTAGAAGCTCAACAATAAATAGAAGTGATATAGCATCTGTAGATTTATTACACTATTTGTACAAGTCTGTTACTGAGGTGTATGCTGATGGTGTTTCACTGTTTCAGAAAGATGGTTTCTTTAGTGAAGTTGTTTAGCCTATCTGTAATACATACAATATCTTAAAACTGCTTTTAAAAAAAGATAAAGGAAAAATAAAACTATTCAACTACTAAATACATTTTAAGCTGCTATATAGTAGACAATTTCAAACAAATACAAGCTTAAGATTTACAGGTAAAATAAAATACTGTGTAACATTTATTAGTGTAAAAAAAAAAAAAAGAGAGAGAGAGAGAGAGAAAAAGAAAAACTTACAGGAGGCTAGGCAGTTCCTGAAACCTATTGGTTCTTCTGTGACTTAAGAGCATTCAGTGCTTTGCGGGATCTGGCACTAAGCTGTGGTGACAGCCAGTCACTGCTAATAGATGGGATACTACTGGTGTCTGTTTTTAATTCTAGCAATTATCAGATATGTTTGTGAAACTTAGAATTCAGATTCCCAACTGAACTTCAGCAGTTTCTAATTCAGGATTGTACTTTGAATCATCATCTGGAGATGTAACTGTAATGTCTGAATCTGGCCTCAGATTCTGCTCTGTGATCCCAAGCTTCTTGCAGTTGAACACACAACATAAGGGATTGGATGAAAACTGGAGAAGTGGAGTACTAAGGCAGAGATCATTGATGAATAAAGAGAGTGGAGAATAATTGAAGAAAATAAAGTGATAAAAATAAATGAAAGAAAAATAGAAAAAAAATAGAAAGAAAAAAGAAAAATAAGTGAAAGAAATGAAAATAGGTGAAAAGAGAATTATTCAGCCATGCAGTTTTGAAAGGAATGAGGAGAACTTTGATGTGATATGATAGAGAAGAGAAGGTAAGAGTGAGGATCAGGTGGGATATGGTGGACAAAAGTCAAAGAAAAACAAATAAAAATACATCAATATCTATGAAAACTCTCAAATACTCTTACCTGGAGTTATAATGGTGAAAGTGACTTACAAAGTGAAAATTTGCTATAGTGACCATATTGCAAAAGTAGAATAGGTAATATCTTTACCTATCCTAGGGGTAGAGGGACCTAGGAGTTGGACTCGATGATCCTTGTGGGTCCCTTCCAACTTGGGATGTTCTATGATTCTATGATATCCTTTACAATGTTTAAAAAGAATTTTGTAAGAAGAAAATCTCTAACCTTCCTTGTTTATCATAAAGTTATAACTAATGCAATATGTCTTCATTTGTATTTCTATATTAGTAAATTATTCAGTATTTCAGCAGCAAACTTAACATCAGTTATCTGTTGGCACTGCTGTAACAAAGATAATAATATCTACCATAAAAGATACAATACTATAATAACTTGACTATAGTAGCAGGTCATTTCCACTTCATTTCTCACGGTACTCCTTGGAGACGTAAAACGACTACTATCATCATTATATACACGATCATCTGTTGCACAGAGTTTAAGTAACTTGTTCAAGATCAGACAGGAAGATTGTACTGGTGTAAAAACCCAGAATCTGAATCTCTGAATATGTAGATTAAATCATCAGATAATCCATGTGTGTGACTGGCCAAAGGCCCCCATTCCATTGCTTTAGTATTGGATCATGCCTCTTCCTGTTGTGGTAAACAATCTGATTTTTTTTTTTTAATTTTACTTTATTTTTATGCTTTTCCTTTCACTTTAATGGTTTTTAATTGCAGAGTTTTATTCTTTAGATAGAAAAAAATGTAAATTTATTTTTTTATGAAAATTTGATTAGTTACTATTTATTTGATAAAAATGAAACCTAATGATAATTTTACAACATTTTTTATCCAGGAGACTGATTTGTTGAAACATTGAAAATGATTCTTTTGCATAGCTCTAATGAAAGCACTCTAATTGGCAAAGCTTTTGTGAATATTTGTTAGGTACCTTGAAATTATCAGATGGAAAATGATATATAATTATAAAATATGTAGGTTCATACAGAGTTATAACTATGCACCTGAATGTACATGTGCATTGTGAATGAGCCCAGGGAAAGCTCATTCAAGACCAGAGGAAAGGCTGATGCTAAGCAGCTGAGGATTTATCAGGATTTCAGTGACTATACCTTTTGCCTCTGCACAGTGCAGTTTACCCATTAAGATTTCACATTAAATGGACTGGGATAGAACTGTGCAGCCTCTCCACTCTGGATACTTGGTTTATATATCCAAGTGTATGTCTACTACACTTTTAAATGGTATTATTTCTTAGACTTTGGAATTACAGACTAATCATGAAATAAGCAGTACCCATAGTATAGTACAGTATCAGCCTCAGCTTAGTGTATTGAAAGAGCCAGATGGTGCTGTATGGTGAAATGCAGCCAATAATCAGAAACAGAAAATGTCATCAAATAACAGAATTTTCATTTCCACTAAATGTGAAATAAAGCTCGATACAGATGACTTATGTTCACTTGGCAGTAAACAGTAAAGTTAAGGTTGCAAAAGAATTTTCCAGATATGTCTAATTCTATATGCTTATAAATTCTTAGGGAAAAAGATCACATTTGGGAATTCTATTTTTACATCTTGGTTACTAGCTAGGGATGATGTTTTTTCTCCTATAAATTTTGAGCCAAGTGCTTCTTCCTGTGCACTTCAGTTTTAGGTGAAGAACAATACATTTTTCCATTTAAAAAGTTTTCTGTTCAAAGGAACTAATAAGGCCTAAATTCCTATCAGCTGTTTCTTCTTCAGGTCCTTCATATTCCCTACAACTTCCCCTCGTACTTTCCTATTTCACTACTTCTCTGTACTTTGCCTTTAATACTTCCAGTGATACCTCCACTTCAAATCCTTGAAATCCCCCCAAAGCCAGTACAATGCCTGATAGGTCTATTACCTATTTAGATAGCCATGCTTATTGGTGGCCAAGGGACCCCTACCCCAGTGTGGTGTGGTGACGACCTCCCAGTGTGTCACTTCAGCAACTTGTGACACAATTCTGGAAATTCAGCTTCTTTGAGGTGTCCACCCCTTCAACAAATGGGGCAAAAATTACACAGATGTGTACCTATGTGATTTCATCACTTCATTTCTTTAGGAAATCAGAGTTTTGTTTTGTTTTGTTCTTTAAAAAGGGGGCTTAAAAAATTCTATTTGCAGCATAGCATGTTCTTCTATGAAGGAGTAGCTCTGCAGCTGTTTTGAAAGGGGGAGGAAAATGGTTAATTATGAAGTGTTCCTGGCCCATAGCATTAGTGAGGAGTTTCTATGGGCTGTATGTGCTCTTCCTTGAATCAACAGTTTGGAATTATTTGAGCTGGAGATGCCCTTTCATGTCCCTTTGGTGGGGGTCTTTTAAACCTGTGTGCTCTTTGTCCAGATGGAACATATTCACTATATATGGACCTGTTACATGTCAAAGTTTATATGCAAAATCCTTGCTTTTGTCTTTTCTTAATAGTTAAAACTGAAAAAAAAAAAAAAAAAAAAAAGATGTTGATACTAAGCAGCTGGGGATTTATCAGTATTTCAGTG
Organism: Anseranas semipalmata; assembly: GCA_013399115.1. Taxonomy (NCBI): domain Eukaryota; kingdom Metazoa; phylum Chordata; class Aves; order Anseriformes; family Anseranatidae; genus Anseranas; species Anseranas semipalmata. Next base: position 25,778 of record VXAA01006836.1, on the reverse strand, counting down.
ACTATACCTTTTGCCTCTGCACAGTGCACACTCCTTTAATTTCCTGTCTGGTGGAAGTTTGAAGGTGGAGCATGCTCAGTGAAAATTATATCTTGGCAAGTAAATTTTCCAATGAACAAATTTGGGCAGGTTACACAGGAATAGTAAAAAGCACTCTCTGATGCAAAACTCATCTTTCTGCCAAATTTCAGAGTCTCAGGAATGAGACTTTTTGGCTAAAGTCATCTTCTGAAAAGTAATTTGTTGCTAGTATGGTAAATATCAGCCAAAACATTTTTCATTTGACAAAGTTGTGTATAACTTATGTACCTGAACATAGGATCCTGTTCTGAAAAATTCCAAGTAACCTTAATAATAGTAGATATTCTCAGCCTACATGGCAAGTATACTCGCTTAAAAAAATTAATAGTTCCAAGATTGCATTCACATTTTATCTCTCTAGTTAAACCGTAGCTACCTGGAAGATAAGATCTTTTTTTTTTTTTTTTTTGTCCAAGCATATTTTAATTCGAGCCATATGAGCATTTTGTTCTCATCTCATTTTCTTACTCTTTTTATCCTCCGTGGAAAAGAAAAGTTGGAATTATATTTTAGCAATTCTTTCACACTGAGAAGGGAAAGAGAGCTTATTTATCTTTCTTCACTACATTTCCTCTTTTACTAACTTGGCCTCAAATATTTAATTGAAGAAAGAATGAGAAAAGAAATCATAGTTTCACTAGACTATTGTGAGCCATATTGAACATTCAAGTGAATGTTGCTTGTCTCATGCACTTCCTGTCTGTCATGCATATAACTTAAGAACCATGCATATTTATCTGAGTGCATACAGTATTCTTTCTTCACTGACTTCAAGCCTCAACACTTCTGTAATTCCACAGTGGTACTGGGGTACACAATGATATGCTTTTACAATTAGACTGTGCAGCGCAGTTTTGCAGCAAATCCTGTTCTATCTAACACCGGAGAGTTTCAGCAGAGTGATCAAGGACAGGTCAGCAACTGTGCTTCTTTCTTTAGATTTACTATATATATTCACCTGAGAGGAAATTTATTCCACATCAGTACTGTTGAGAGATATGGGATATTAAAGAGTGCAAGCAAAGCTCTCTCTTTACAGCAGCATTAATCTCTAGCATCAATAAACCACGATCTAGCACTCAAAGCCTTCTGTATTTTTATTAATATGGGTCTTTTGTTGCTGAAGTCTGGCAGTTTACTACTGAACATCTTGAGAGCTTGAAAAACATTTGCAAGATGATCGTGGATATGAGTTAAGATTTTGCCCATGTGACAGTATTGGACAGTCTGACTGCTCTTGGAAATTAATTTTAGTATTTGCTGGAAGGGGTGAATTTAGTTGGCTGCTCCTAGATAAGCATGTCCAGAACAACTTTTCAGATGCATTTCTTACACATTAGCAAAGTTTGCATCTGCCAATGCAACATTTAAACAGGTTCCAAATTTGACAGTAGACAGTGGCATTTGGAATCACTGAATCTGGCAGTGAAAAGCCACCTGACTCTTCCTGATCCCTGTAGAACACTGTTAAAAGACTTAAGTGCAACTCATAGATAGAGTTGTAATTCATCTGACATTGAATTTTGGCATCATGGATCTGTTCTTATGCTTGCAAGATAAGAGCATTATTTTGGTTTATCTTTTTTGTGTGTGTGTGTGTAAATGACAGTCACAAAGAGGAGGTCAAATAAAACTTTACAGCTGAACAAACTTTCATACCTCATTCCATAGCTGATAATTTATTTTTGCCTGTTTATAACGGTCTTAACAAGCTGCACAATACTAACACATTTGTTCTTTTCAACCATGATATGGCAAGCAAGCCCTGGTATACTTGCTGAGATTAGAACTGAAGTTAGAATGTCTTCTCCTGTTTTGACTTCCTTGCGGACTAGAGCTAAAACCTAGATATCGTTATCTGTTTGGGTTTTTTGTTTCTTTTTTCCAAAAAGTGTGATTAGCATTTCAATTGGAAGGAATGAAATAATATGCTGAACAATACAGTAGTAACAGTTGTACACTTGTCAACAATTAATAAACACTGAGACTCACCAATGTCCTTAAAGAAGTCATGAAACGCACAGGTGCAGATAATGTCGACACTGACAGATAGTGCCTTTTACATGATACAGGCTCATGTCTTGTTCAAATAGTGATTCAACAGCTGTCAGAAGTAATCAATAAAACTAAGTGTGTGTGTGGTAGTGATGCAACAGGCCTGTTAAACTCTTTATGATACATAATATATCCAACTGTTATAGGTGGGTGAACAAAGCAAGAACATACATTTTTCTTACTTGGCTGTGCACATGTAGTGATCAAGGTCAGTGCTGTGTGCACATATTTTATATTCTCAATACCAGCAGGCAGTTTTTTAGTCTTGTCTTCCCAATGCTTTAATCCAATCTTTTATGTTCTTTCTTGCTGTCTTCCTTCTAGTGCCTTTGCCGTACTTAATCTACATATAGTAAACTGAAATAGCCTTTGTTACTGAAGTATTAGACATGCATAGATTCTTCTGAATATATGTAAAATAGACGATCTTAATTAAGGAAAAAACAATCACAGATGAGGCAAGCAAGCAGAAGGGTGGAGTTAGATGATGCAGGGCAAATGAAATGGTCAGTTAGTCATCTGCCTGGCTGGGTATGGGGAGAAATATGTCACTTAAAAAACAGAGAGAGAGATTGGAGCAATTCATTTATTTGAAAGAAGTATCATTGGTGTTATTTTCTAGAAAAAAAAAAAAATCACATTACATTATAAACCTGAAGAAGCAAAATTTCCACCCTATAAACCATATTGCAGATGGTCTCTTGTTAGCAGACATATTGTCTCCATGTCCTCTGATGATGCACTATCTACATTTCCCCTAGCCCTCAGGCCATCCCTATCTTTTACCAAATCTGTATTTCCAAACTAAACACCCAATCCTCTTCCACTTTCCCTGTTGTAATCTTCAGACAAGTTATTAACTGTTAACCAACAGAACACCAGTTCCTCTGAGCAGCCGCTGTCCTCAGCCTGCACAAACCTGTATTCCAAAATCTGTTCTCAATGTACGTGACTGCCCCTAGCCAGCTAGCTTCAGGATTCAGCACTTCAGCCAGTGCAGATAACAAACAACTCTCAAGCACAAAGCACCACATCCTCACCCTTATTTGTGACCTCCTGTGTCAAATACTACTGTGATCGATTGGATTTCTGTGAGCTTCTGATGCATGAGGCCTCACCTCATGCAGGGCCCTACCTCTCAACTCCACCACAGTTGACCATATCTAACAGAGCCCTGCAACAGGACACTTCCAGAGTTGTTCTCTCTTCTTATGATCCCACATAATCTCCCACCCTAATAGAAAACCTAACATAAAATAGTGAAGACGTGAGAGGGCATGAGGGAAGTGAGTCAACTGGTAAAGCGCATGTAGAAAGCTCATATGCCACCTGTTTGGCTACCCCGTTCTATAACAACTTCCAAAACTAGCACCACTCAAAAATAATCCCTCTGACTGAGGGACCTGCAGCATTATCTGGAGAAAATAGAGTGCTATCTTCACTTAAAACATAGGTTTGACAATACTGCTTTTCTTTCAATTGTATGTAAATTATATCATATAGAAATAAGATCATATTGTTAGTATCCAAAAGATTAATCGCAACAGATTAGACAACATCTCTGAGGTACACAGGAGGGACTGCTGCAGTTTGGTCTGTACTCTGAACTCTGATAGAAACAATGAAGACTGTGCAGTAGGGGGATTGGAAAGGATGGACTCCCAGTGATGGGATATCCCTATCTTTCCTCTTTGCTTTCCAAAAACTCCTCACATAATATTGTTACAGCAGTGTGAAATCCTGCCTACAATCTGTGTTAGGTATCTCTAATTGTTTTTCTTGATAAATCCGTATGGCTTAGAAGTGAATATATCTGCAGTGTGGAAATGAAAAGCTTTGTTAAGGGCTCTTGTCTCTGAGCTCTTTTGGCTGCAGTCAGTCAATGTGTTGAATGTCAGAATGTAATGTCAGAACCTGAGGTGAAATTGTTGGATGATTTCAGTTGATTTTGTAGCAAATCTAAGACTAATGCTAGTGCTTTTGTATTTTGTAATTTATTGCTTTTAAAGATCATAATTCGGGAGATTTAAACCTTTGACTTGAGCTGAGAACAGATACACAAATATTTATTAAAAGTCATGTGAGTGTACTTGATTTTAGTTGTGTAAAACTTAGACAATGAGAGTTAAGTAATGGCACTATTTTTTTTCTAAAGGTGTTTATACTAATTTTACATTAATGTTTACAATAGACATCTACTGTCAATAAAATGTGTTAAGAAACATTTTCTTATGTCCATATCTATCAATCAAAACAGAAAAAGCCGTTTCTTTATGCCACAAAAAGCAGAATAAAGATTTCATAGGCTGAAATTCCTCAAAGGATTTTTTCCAACATTTATGCTTCATTTTTCTTCCACAACAAGATCTAATTTTGAATATGAGGCCCAAATGAATACTTCACCAACTGAATGCCAATTATTACCAGTTACCTAAGTGCTTGGTTTGATATAAGTTCTCAAGAGATTCTTCTTCTTTTAGGGTAATTATTTCTTAATCTGTTGACTAGCAAGTACACAAAAGCAGAAGTTTGAGAGAGTTTTGCCTCTTCCCTTGATATTACATTTTTTTCTCTTTATTTAACTAGAAATGAATGATAATAAACAGCACATTCTGCTCATTGGTTATGTTGGCTTATGCCCCTATTGTTTTCATTAGAGTGTAGGATGTTTTGTGTTCGTTATTATTTGGAATCTTGGAAGTGTCAGTTTATAATTCCCATTAAATACATGGGGGTTCATAGCTGTTTAACACAAGTAAGAGAACTTCTATAATTGACAGATTGTTTTACTCCAGTTAAGATATATTTATCTGCTCACACAGGAGCTATCAAGTGCAGCATTTAAAGGGATAAGGGTTTATGAACTTTTTTGCAATTAGATATACACAGGTAGCAACATTTTCCAGAATGCATTTTGATAAACTTGTGCTGGTTGACTAGAGACTGGAAGTAGTGGGAAGTCATATATCAGTTTGCATTGCATTTTAAATGTGTGGAATGACATATCTGAAAGCAGAATTTTGTAGTAAAAAGCAACGAAAGATGAATAACAGGACATCTCCCTAAACCTCAATTTGATCAAGACACATTGTTTCAGATTCCTTAATTTTTGTCTTGCTCCTGTAATCCATTCTCCTGTGATAGCTGCTTTCAGATAAAAGAATACCTGATTTTTACTGTAAAAAATCTTTCTAATTGATCTTTCTTTAAAATCTAGTCATAAAAACTAAAATGTACTCCCATTGCATGGAAGGAAAATAGGCAAGAAGGAAATATTGCAGAGGCCCATTGTGTAAGAGATCCAATTATAATAATCTGTTTAAAATTGCTTATTAATTCAAGTGATGGCATGAGAAATGGCCTATACATAGTGTCTGAATTCAGCTATTTTTTCTTGGAAAGCTGTAGGAAAACTGGCCAGTAATTTCAGAGAATAATTTTTGAAGGGATGGGAGAGTCACTTCATTCATGTTAAGAAATTTTCAAAGCTGCATAATTGCAAAATCCTTGTGATTCCAGATTCTGGAAAGAGTTAAGATTTATTTGTCCGATGATGAACCACTAAAGACAGATTATTAGATGCATCTAAATATCTCTGCTGACATATTCTATGCAGGAGTTAGGGGCTGAAAACATTGTTCTCTCAGGCTTAAGTGTGGACTGAGCAATCACTATGAAGAGGACAGCCTGCTGCCAAAACTTTCTCTGTCCGACGGTTATTGTATCTGAGAATGACTTTCCTGTAGCTTTCTTGGATGTTTCATAGAAAATAAAGGCACTTGTAAGGCCACTTAACTCCATGGGAAGAGCATGTCCTGGGAGCATGTTGAATATGATCCCATTGCTCTTGTTGTACAGTAATATTGACACCTAATGCTGGAGAAAGTAGACAGTAACAGAAAATTACATTTGTCTGAGAATAATAAATTTGCTTAGCGGAAAATAAAATCCCTGAGACGATAAGCTATAAGTGCCCGAGGTGGTAAAGAAACTGTGCACAATTGTTTGAAAAAATCCATATAGTCTCATCTTCATCATGAACTAGAGCCCTCAGATATTGAATGCCACCTTCTCCTTCTTCCACCTCTTTGTTTTATTTTCCCCGTGTCTGATCCTGTTCTGTTCATAATTCCACCAGAATCCCTGGCTATTTCTTGAATGAAACAGTAGAAAGGCAAAAATCAACTTTGTTTTATTTTGCAGTTTGTGAGGTAGAATAAGTATCTACAGTTTGTGTTCTCTTGTTTGCAGCCTGGTCAATATAGAAAAATCAACAATGAACGTCTGTTATTGATCATTTTATTAAAAAAAAAAAAAAAGTTTTATTTTAAAATAATTTGAAATCCCCAGTGAGTTAATTTCATTCAGACTCTTGGAGACTACTTCTGTCCTGTGAAAACTCTTATTAGTATTTGTCTTAGGGGGAAATCAAGCAGTTTGTCCTGTACTTAGATTGGCATATTGTGTCCAGTATCACACTGTACTATTTATTAGCTGTGTCTACTTAACAAATCCAGATTGGCTTTATCTCTACTGAGCCAGGTACAACTTTTTTCAAAACGAAGTATAGTTCAGTTACCCTGGGGAATCTACCAAGCAGAAGCAAAGAAATATGGCTAAACTAATTCACAGAGTTTACCTAAACATGGTTAGTCTGGCTTATGAATCTTGCCAAATGGTTGCTTTTTACAGGTTGCTTTCCAGTAATGAAATCACAGTATTACTCATTGTGTATGAGCATGTGAGTTAGTCATTATCTGCCTTCCTTGGAGATGTACACAATGACCTCGCATTCTGGTAATACTTTACTGCCACAGAAGAGGAGACAGTATGATTACTATTATATAGCAAAAAGATGTAAAATATTTATTAAAAATAATAAAGGTATCTGTCACTATAGCTGTTACTTACTGCACAGTATGTTCATATACCAAGATGTTTACAAGGATACCTGTCCCATTATCTTTAGCTTCTGAAGGAATCAATCTAAGTACCTCAAAGTAAAAAGTCAGTAAAATAAAGCTGTTGAAAAGGAGAAAAAAAAAAAAAAGGTATATAAAAGATATATATTTCTGTGAAGAGCTTAATCACAAGAATATTGGAAGTAGGATAGTAAGAGATATTGGAAAAAGAAAAATTCCATGATGGAAAAATAAATCTCTCAAAATCTCTCAAATGCCAACCATCTTTCAGTGAACACTGCACATCTGGACAAGATGAAAAACAGTTTCTGATTACCTGTGGCATTTTTAAAAAGCAAGCCTTGTAGTACAGAAAGATGAGCTTCATCATACTAGTCCAGTTTCAGTATATTCCTGGTAACTCCTTTGGTTCCCTGAACTCTCAAAGTTGCTGTATAAGTGTACCATACTCTTTATGCTGAAGTTGGTTAATGCAGGCCACTTCATCTTCACAATGTGCTCTTTAGCAAACTTGGCCTGATCCTAAAGCCATTACTCAAGAGAGAAACTCTCATTCTCATGGGTATTTCCAGTGGTTTCAGTCGGGGAGCAGGAATAAATTCCAAATATTCTGTTTGAGGCAATTATGTTTAGAAGATACCATAAAATACTGTGATAGGAAAAGCAGAAGTTCAGTGCTTTAATTTTCATTGAAAGGTAAGCTGATAGGGTATTCCCTGATAAACTACTGTGTAACCAATACCTTTTAAAAATGTCCTTTTGAAATCAAATGTTTTCTGCCCAAACCAAAAACCATAGCAACTGTCCAGCTGCAGATTTCACAAGTAGTAGTGTCATGTAAATTGAACATGCTTTTTCTACTGTATTTTTTTTTCATTATGGTAGAATATCACTACATTTCTGTCTGTGAAGATTGGGAAACAGAAATGTTGTTACTTGTACGGAGAAGATGAAATGTTTTATAAAAAGTCAAGGGATTTTGAGAACTGGTTAGGCGTGACTCTGCCTTTCTTGCTGAATCAGTAGGGCATATGAATTTCAAACAGCCATATTCCTACGTGCAAGCTGTGGTGTGACTTTATCTTCACTTCCACCTGGCTTCTGGCCTCCCAGCTTCCTTATCTGACTGTCCTTCAGAGGCTGCTAAAGTATGTGTCTTCCTCAGCCTCCCCTGGTTGGGATTTGAGACCACATCATCCCCAAACATACTTAACTTTTCAAATAATTTAAAACATGGCATGATGTTTACATGTTCTTGCAAGTTGAGTGCTTTCATTGCCTAAGCTGAGTGAAATGTAGACAATAAAGCAGCAGAGGATGAAAACTAAATTGACATACTGTACTGCCAGTGAATGAGGTATGGATATCCATCTTTTATTCTTAGCACTTTTAAATTTACAGTTCCCTATAAAGATTCAAATTTTCATTTAAAGTCCATTGTTGTTTACTGATTAGTGTTTTCTGTATTTATGTAAAATGTTTATAAACCTGAATATGAATTCACATTTTCTCTTTTTTTTTTTCTCTTGCTTCCTCTTTCAGGAACTTGAATTTCAGGATCTGACAGCAGTATTACACTGTATTCACTCCTTTATAGCAGCAAAAGTGGCATCTGTGGATCCGGTATTCATAGACAGCCAGAGTATTGCAAGAAAATATATGTACAGTAACTGATACAAGATTATATGTTGTGACTATGGAAAATAAATTATTTTCTTAAAGAAAGTAGTTATTTCATGCACAATATTGCAACTTGTGATTTTCTAAGAAGTCTATAGTTGTGTTATCTGTAATGTTAACAGTTTTCACAATCTGTTCAAAATTTTGAATCTATGAGTTAACAAATATTAAGTCAAACAATCAATTTGTTGTCTTCAGCATTAATGTAAAATTCTGAGCAAGTATTAATTCGATAACATTTGTGGTGTCATTTTGGTTTCTGTTCTCATGGTCATACATATCCCCCATATTAGATAAAAATATGGACTAACATTTGAAAAATGTGTCCAAAATTTGGCCTTTTAAGTGCATTTTGAAAATTGCTGGGCAATTTCTACAGCCCTCACAGTAGAAAAGAACTAATTATAGTAGAAAATGTAATAGGAATTGGTCTTTCATCTTGCTTTGATATGTTTGGTATAATTCCTTGGTCCAGTTCTTTTGAGGCCTGAGAGTTAGCTCTGGGAAAACACTAAGTACTCTATTTCAGATTGAGGAAAGACTTAAGCACACGCTTGATTCTAAACATATTATGTAGCCCCAGTGTATGCACAAGGTAATGCTATATATGTATTTAAATACCTTGCTAGATCAACTGAAGAACTTTGGACTCAGCTAAGGAGCCTAACTATAGGCACTGAGTTGTAGAAGACTTGCCATAGAGTTTTCTTATTTATTAATAATGTTCCCATGAATCATTCATCTACTCGTTCGTAGACTGCCTTGACAGTAGCCTCTGATGTGATGGTCTGTATGGTTGCAGACAGCTTCTTTAATAACTTCGTTGTTTGGCAGAGGATGCTTTCAGTAGGGTGATAACAGGACATAAATATTTTTCTGGCCCACCTACCTTTTTTTTTTTTTCCCTCGCCTCTAATCCTGACTTACATACATGCTTAAACACAAGTGAAAAGAGTTTCTCCTTTCTAAGGACATAATAAAGCTCTAATTTTGGCATATTCCTAACATTCCTTCTGAAATCACCTTCTTACTTGCACAGATAAAGTTGCCTGATATTGAAAAACTGTAAAAGGAAGATGTTTTAATCTTAGTGGTAAGTAATGTCAAGTATTCCAGGCTTCTGTGGTAAAAGTCTCAGTTCTTCTTAAATGCAGTTTTGAGTCAGCATCAGGCAATATCTATGTTTTTTTTTTTTCCCTGAGGAATGAAAAAAAAAAAAACACACAATCAAAAAATCAAGCAAGAAGAAAGTAATCAAAGTAATAAAAGCCCTCCCTAAATTTTAGGAGTCCAGGAAAGTGTCCTGCTAAAGTAAAAGCCTCAAATCACTGAATACTAATGAAAAAAGGTAGGTGCCTTTAAAAGCTCTCAGGTGAGGAGTCTTTTTACGTAACTTCAGTGCTTAAATTTAGTCAGAGAGGTTTTCCCTCTGACTTAAGGCAGGTAGCTGTCTCAGCAGACTGCAGTGTGGCCTTAGGCGCTTAATTTAAAGGGATGCTTATCTGTCCACTTAAAACTTAGGCACAAATAAAGTGCCTAAAGCAGGTGATTTGATCCTACCATAAGGATTGCCTACTGCAAAGTGGTATCCTGAGAGAAATTAATTTCAATGTTAGGGATGCTGTTTGCAATTCTAGTGCTGTTTACAGATCTAATATTTGCATAGTAGGAGAGCTAACTACTGTTAAAACAGTATTTAACAAAGCTGAGAAATATTTTTATTAAATGTAAATAAATATTTATAACCATTATGGTATTTTTAACAACTAGCATCTCAATTTTATATTACTTTTTTTTAAATTGTCTTTCTCAAACATGCTTTTATTCAAAATGTTTCATTTAACTTTCAGCTTTCCTTTTAATTTTCAGCTTTCCTTTTAATTTTCAGCTTTTTGTGTTTACTGAGATTTTAACATTCACAAATGATAGCATTAAAATCAGAATAGCTTTCTTACAGTCAATTCACAGTTATTAGCATGAACAATTATGGATGACAGAGTGACTGTATATTGAAGAATGATGGAATTCTTCCTCTTACTGCTATTCTCTTATACACAATGTTCAGCACTAGCATGGAACTAGTGTAACTGAGTGGAAAATTGTACTAGTTAATACTGAACTAAGACTACAGTCAGGCATCTAGACTATGTTTTAAGTATCATGTGATAAAAACCAGCATGTATCTCCAAATACTGTAATCAAAACCTTAAAAGAAATTAAGCTAAATTTATTAAATAATCTTTCATTTATACCAGGAAGTTCTGCAATTCAGAATAAGCATTATTCAAAAAGTTTAGAAAGTCCGTGTGAGTAGAATGAAACATGGCAATATCAAGCTAACGGCATATACAAGATGCAGTTAAGACTATATGCTGAATTTTAGTAGTCTTAATATTAAGAGTCAAAAAAATAAACTCTCTGACAAAGAATAGCCTCTTGGAACTATAAGAATGCCTCTAGTATTTCATTTTGACAATTTGTTCCCATGCCCCTTCTCTTTTTACACTTGGAGCTTACTGATTATTCTTGCCAACACACATTTTCTTGCAAATTATTTCTCAGTTTTTCATTTTAAAATTCTTGATTGTCTGTTATAGTTTTCAAAACAGTTGTATTTATGCCTCTAAAGGACTTCCCTTTCTCCATCAGAATTCTATATTTCCTTTCCATAGAGCAGTTTTGTAAATAAATCAATTTATTTATTTGTTTATTTGTCAAGAGCATCTGGATATTGCAAGTTTTCACTAGCCACTTTCGGAATTTTTGTATGAAGTTGCTTATATTGATTTGAAGTAATTTTCTTATTTGTTTCAGGGAATTTCTAAATTCTGTTGAGTCTTTTGGTGACCTATGTTCTCTACCATTTTTGCAAGTCAGTATTTTTCTTCTGATATGTGCAAATCAATCTCTAGGAATATAAGAGAAAAAGTTCTTATAAATTCACCTGTTGGATTTTAGGGTTGTATTTTAGAAATAATTCTCCCAAGATGTTTTTAATGAGGCACCTGAAGTTCCTTGTTGGTTCACTCTCCTTCCCTTCACATTCTGCAACAATCCCCAGGCAGGGACGAAAGTCCAGCCTTCAGAGGAAATTGGCAGAGCCTGGGAAAAGCTAACACAAGGTTTGTTATTCAGCTGTGATATAGGTTGTGTAGGACTTCCATAGGACCTTGCATTTCTCTGTAGTTCTCTTAACAGGGTAACATGTGTCATATGTTACACTACCAATTTGTTTGGTATCATGTTCATTTGCTACTATTTTTTTAATGTCAGTAAAGCATATTTTTTATCATCACCTTCACAGTGTGTGTAATATAACATGCATATACTTTTTGCAGTCAGAGGTCATCAGTATTGGCACTACTTTTCAGCTCACTGAAGACCCCAAAACAGTAGGATCCACAAATGGTAAATAGATCTAGGTAGATACCTTCCACAGGCATCCCAAAGGAATCAAGCACTGAGGCAGAGGACAGTTATTTTATGGTGACTGAGTAGCTGGAATGTCAAATATTTACTTACTAATCAAAACAGAAAACAAAATTTAATATGCTGTTCTGTACTTGTGATATATTAAGCTTTAGTTTCACTACCTCATTACTCATTTGTGTACAATTTCCCTTTGTTTTTTCTGGGAGGACAAAGTGATACCAGAGTTGAATAAGGGGTAGGAGGAGAGAGGCATTTGCTACAACAGAGCTGTAAACAGAAGGCTGAGGAAGGAAGCACAGAAATGTAGAGTTAGAAAATTGTGTGCTGTCATGACATCCAGATAGCCACTCACGGCTAGAAACATAGTAAAAACAAGGTGTTTTCTATATGTCCAGATTATCTTTATGTCTTAAATTTAAGCTCAGAATTTCAAAAGGCTAAACATGACTTCACTTGCAAACATGATATTGACTGAATGACTAGTGCCATGGATTTGAATCAGAGCAAGGGATGTCAGTGATATATATTCTAAACTAAGGAGTTCTATGGGAACTGAACTTGGGAACTGGACTCGAACCATACTGTTGATTTGTAAAAACAATTCTTGTCATTCTTTGATCAATGTTAATTAAAATCTGCAGAAAAATTCCTGTGCACAGTCATGAGCTGAGTGAGCTCAGGTCTGTTCCCAGTAAGTGGATTGGTTGTGCTACCCTGTTTAAAACACGGGAGAGTTTAATAGAGGTGATGTGTCCAGACCATGCCAGATGTCCTTAGGGATAGAAAAAGAGCCCTGACAATTTTAGTTATAAATTTACATGTTGCTGTAGAGTCTCGCTGACTTCAGTGGAGGCAGGGCCTCACCCACTGTACCTGACCTATGTTATTTATATTTATTTTTGCTTATAGTCATAAAGCGTAGAATTGTAATATTGAGGCTGTGCTGATCCAGGGAAAACTCAAGTTCTGGAAATCTGACCTAATTCTTTTCTCACTAGGATCTTAAAAAGCAAAGCATTTCAGAGTGATAGCCACTCTTGTGCCAGTAGGCCTAAAGCTTAAATAAGATTTTTTTTTTTTTTATTAATGTGTGTGTGTGTGTGTATAACTCTGAGAGATGTTGCAATCCTAAATCTAAAGGCATCCCTTTAGATGCCTGCATGTGGAGGTCTGCCTCAGCAGCCTGCACCAGAAGGAGAATACCATCTCCACAAAAGTAGACTGAGTGGCAGCTCTGAGTTGTCTGGACATGTTGCCTGTACCTGTGGCAGCATGCTAATGCAAGAGATAGAAAAGTATGTATTTTCTGTATGATGTCAACCTGAACTACTGTGGTTGAGTTTTGGTTCAAGGTAGTCTGCCCTTGTCCTCCAGTAAGCTTCCAAGGGCAAAGAGGATGGACATTAGGAAGGAATCCCTTTCCTCCATGCTTATGTGAGAGAAGTCAGTGGTGATTTCTGTCCTTCTTTCCAATGTGTAGGAAATGGATCAAAGCATTGCAAAAATGGAGGCAGGGGAAGGATGGACAGGTGGACAGACTGTGCAATCTTGAAAGTCTCCTGTACTTAAGCATACAAGCTTAAAGTATCTACCACTCAGCATTTCTTGGAGAAATTCTTTCAGTGTAGTCCTCTTACTTTAAATTGATAGCCATTGAGTTATGGCTGCTGAATAGGAAACTATTTCAATGAAAATAATGTGAAATATATCATGTAATCATGTATTTAATTTCAAAAGAATGTTTAGGTACTTTTTTGTTGAAGCATGTAGAGAAGATTATCTGATGTGGAGTAAAAGACCTTGTAGTAAATTTATTAGAAAGTACAAAAGGGATTTCTGTAGCATGCAAGATGAAATTGAAGATGTATTTTAATCTGGTTCAACCAGAAGAACTCTACAAGTAAAATCTTTTCATTAAACTTGAAGATATTAAATCCCATGGACTTGAGCCAAAATCCACTGCTGTTGATGAACAGACTCCAAGTGACTTAAACAGGACTTAAACTGGAAAATGAGAAAAAGATACACAATTTTAAATAATCCAGACAGGGAAAAAAAATGTTTTCTTTTCTAATATTGCATTGGTGCGCAGCTGCCTACGTTGTCAGTAAAAGGGTTTATTCCTGCAGAAAAACTGCTGACTTTTCAGTGAGAAATCAAACTCAAACTATTTGGACTGAAAGCTATAATCTTTTATTTGGACAGGCTGCCATGGTGCCCTGTAGGAATTGCAGTTATGCAGGTGTTCATACCTCTAGTCCAGATGTAGCACAGGCTCTTTTTTTTTTTTTTTTTTTTTTTTTTCCAGAAAAGAAGCATGATATATTGTCTAAGTCTCACTACACTGGGAACTGAGAGTGGCAGAAGGGTCTAAGCCGCACAGGAGACTGAGCTGCACAAGAGCCTTCTGCTCTTGTAAACACTGCAGTGGTAATTTCTAGGGAAAACATTGCTCTTTCTTTTTGTTTTGCTTTTCCCAAAGTCAAAAGCTTTTAATTTCTAGAGTAGGTGAGTGGGGGCAGGAGGGAAATTCTATTAGTGAGGTTTTTTTTGTTGTTGTTTGTTTTGTTTTGTTTTGTTTTTGTTTTTGTTTTTTACGCAGAAATCGATTTTTTACTAGAAATCAGGCAGATTTACAAGAACAGTTAACTGAAAAGATATTTAATGTTCATGCATCTAACATTTTTTAGTACTGTTAGAGCTGTGAGAATGCTTCATTCTTTCTTTCTCTAACACTAATTTGATTGTGACTGTCATAGATCTGTAGGATTGCCAGAATACCAAACAGGGAAAGGAAGTTAAATGGAAAGAGGACTTTATTTTTCTTTCCCAGTTACAAATTATTCTTGGAACATAATTTCTGTTGTATTCTGTGTCTTCATAGGCTAGGAAGGTGCCAGGTTTTTGCATGTCCCTAAATCTTCAAATATGGTAGAAACACCAT
This sequence comes from Anseranas semipalmata, assembly GCA_013399115.1. Lineage (NCBI taxonomy): Eukaryota > Metazoa > Chordata > Aves > Anseriformes > Anseranatidae > Anseranas > Anseranas semipalmata. Next base: position 10,664 of record VXAA01006836.1, on the reverse strand, counting down.
ACCCGATGTTTATTAATGAATTCATGTATAAATTAGTTGTCCAGTCTGTTAACCAGCTGGTCTCAACTCTGTAATCAATGAAAAGACACTGGCAGTTGCAGGGAATGCTTTAATCCCACCTGTTATGGATGCCTAAAACCAGTGGACTGAATCATGTTCTGAAAAGGTATTCATCCTTCTCCATTGACTATCCTACACTGAACAATGTTGGAGAATTATGAAAATAAAATAAAACAATCCTGAAATGAATGGAGTAAAAAACAGAAGTTTGTCATCCACTTCAACAGGTAGTGGGGCAGGGGGGAGGTTTTGTAGAAAAAAAACTATTTCTTCAGCCAGCAGTTACTACCTAGTAACTACTAGTTCCTAGTAGAAAATATTTCTAAAATGAGGCAGTAGAAATTGTATTAATTTGTGGACTGGTCCTGTGTCCCAGGGGATACACTGACTCTTGTAACATCAAGCTACTCGTAACAAGAATATTAGAGACATTTTACCATGCCTTTAAGCACTTTGTTCAATTAAAATTCAGAACTGAGCTAAATTACAGCCCTTTAGTATACCCTAAAACATCCATAAGCAGAGTACATAATCAGCTCACTTGTTTTCTTATTGCACAGAAGCTGGACAAATATTCCCCGGCTGATTTAATATGAATATTTAATTGGCTTTAGGGATAAAACTTTCTCTGTGTTTTAGAGCAGAAATCCTTTACTGAACCAATGTGTTGAGTCAGATTATTTTGTTGTTGGATAAAACAGGAAAAAACTGTTCCTTAAACATTTCACACCAACACTTTGAGAAGTGCTATGGTTTGCATTTGCCTTGTGTTCTAGCTTTATTCAGTACTGCAAAGAAGAGTTTTTGTTGTAAAGGCAGGGTTTTTCCCCATCTGTCTCTACTAAAAACACAGTGGTTACCACAAAAGCCCTAGCACTTACTAGCACACATCTTAGTATTCTTTACATACTTGTTCTTTCTTAGTGTTCAAATGGGGACATACATGCAGTCAGAGAGGAGTAGGAAACCTAGTAACATTAAAACAGCTGCAGGATTGAATGTCAAAACCACTTCTGGGCTTCAGTTCTTCATGGCAGCCAGTGATGTTTTTATCATCATTTTTAGCATTATTACAGGTTTATTTATCCCCATCACCAGCATATTCATAGCAGGATGAAAGGAAAAGGAATTAGATTCAAAACTAAAGTTATACTTCATTTGCCCTTCACCTTTCTTTGGATCAAGGCACTGAGGAGTTTCAAATTTTAATATACTGAATACTACTCTATACTGTAGGTTAGAATTCTGTCTTAGGACAGTGCCAAGTTCTAAGTTTGTGGTCATTTTAGCTTATACAGAATTAACTTCTTCGCAGTCCTGCTATTTAGCTGCCTGAATTTATTTGCTTGTTGCTTCATTTTGCACTTCAAATTTTTAGTTTTAGAGATCTCATAATACTCTTAAATGTTCTTTTTTTTTTTTTATTAGAATCTTTTGATTGTAATAATTTCCTAAAGAAATAATTTCTATATGGCCAAATACTTCTGACGTCTTCTGTTGCCACATTAACCATTTCTATTCCCTCAATATTTTCTACATTTCATTTTACTTTCTTAATACATTTCTCAAACATCATTTTTATATCCTGGACAGAAAGGTCTTCAATTACAATCATAAAACAACCCTGTAATCCATAGTTTTTGAATGCATATATGAAAAACATGTAAACAAGTCTTCTCTTTTCCTTTTATGGATATTTTCCTTTTATGAATCTTTTTTTTAAAAGATTCTTTCATGGATCTTTTCCTTTTTTTTTTTTTTTTTCTTGGAAAATCTTGCACCATACTCCTTTCTTCTCTGGTATATTCTAGGCACAGTAGTACCATACATTCTTTCCCTTGCTAATTAGTATACATCCCTCAACAATAGATGCCTTTCCATCAGTAGTAAATCCATTTACGTGGCATGCTTTCTTACGATTCTATCTAAGAGGCAGGTAGGTTTCCTGGATTTTTGCTTTCTCTATCTAAATAGCTTTGCCAGCCATCATCAAGTGGTTCCTTGCAGTCAGAATTGCTTAGCTCCCTTGCCTTCAGAGGAAGGGACTAGTTCTCCTAGTTTGACATGACTGATATTTTTTCCTAACAATACAAGCCAGCATACAAAGTACTATTTTCAATATTCTGTTTTAATAAGCACAGTATTTTTTCCACAGCTATTTCCACAGCTGTACAACTTTTCCAATAGTACTTGCAAAAGTATGTTGGCTGAAAGTGCATGTATGTTAAACTTTATGTAATAATGGGCCCTATTTTTCCTTAATGCTTGCTGATCAGTTGCATCAATTTTGTTGGTGCATCTTTATCTGCAATATACATTTCCCTTTGATTTATCACACCATTTCACATTTTTCTGAAGATTTTATGTTGTGTTCATTTGTCATAGCTGTTTCCAAAAAATCAGTCAATCTTTGTTCTTTTGTATTTACATTCCCATCTCTTGGCCTGAAAAAAATTCAACAGCCTGAAAAAAACCTCTCCATAGTTGTTCTAAAACAACTTGCTTCATTGACGGTATTTTTGTTTCTCTTCATTTTTGGTTTGTTGACAAAAAAATAAGAACTAAAAGTCAGATTTGGAATTTTTTAATGGTATGCCCCATCCTGCTCTTCATTTTCCTACATTCTTTCTTGACTTTCAAAGCAAAACAAGCATTTTTTAGAAGATAAATTGGACCAATTATGTCTCTGTAGCATGAAAACATCTGCTCCAAATTCAAATGCTTGGAGTTGGAAGGCATAAAAAATAAAATAATAATAATAATAATAATAATAATAATAATAATAAAAAGAACACAAGGGTTTACATAGGGCAGGTCAGTGTGCACTGTTCTTTGACATCTCAGTCTTTGAAAATTGCCAGGAGTGTATGCAGATGTACTTTAATTAGTTTGAACTCCAGGTAAAATTTAAACTGAAGGAATAGGTGTTTCATTAAATATTGCAAATACAAGGAACATTTGTCTAGCACAATGAAGACAAAATGTCCCACAATGAAGACAAAATGTCCCAGTATTGGTCATATAATGGTTTCATTACATTAAAATCTTATCCAAAGCATATGAGCATAAGAACTACCATTTGGGGTCCAACTAAGATTTCCAAAACCTAGAAAAGCCAGGGACCAGTATCAAATACTTAGGAAGGAGTTTCCCAAATTAATTCAGCTCTTCAAAAAATCAAAGAGTGTATAGACAGACCTCTTCTTATTTTAAAGCACTGAATACAAGATCTTAAAAAGACAAACTCTAGCACCTGACAGTATAATCCAACTGCATTCACTATGTGCTATTTGCAATCTGTTTGCAGGCTGCAGACTGTAGGATTTCCCAACAGACAGCAACCTCCAGCTAACACAAAACAAGGAGATGATGTTTTTAAAACACTTACAAAAAGGATACATAGCTAGGAACCACAGCAAGATAAGGACGAAATTGTACTGCCTCTATGAACTGCAGTTAGTGATAACACAGGAGACCAGGGGTTCATTCAGAGGCAGCTTGGAAGCCAGCAATCCATAATCAGCTCCCCCTTTGCTATGAACAGGTCTTGCAGTGGGAAAAAAGATCTAGCCTTTCTATTTGGATGTGATTATTTAGATTTCCCCAAGCAGGCCTAATAGTTAAAATTTCTGAATATGCAGCCATCTACCTCAGACACTCACTATGAATTCCTAGACCTTTGCAGATGTTTACTGAACGTGTTTCGCTTAATATCTGCGATGGGCTGGGAGTATGCTTACAGATGATTGCCATGCCTCAGCTGATGAGTGGAAGTCATTAAGCTGTAATAGGCTGTTTACCTGGGGTTATTTATCTGTGAATATATCCTTTGACTTTTGGGGTCAAATAGATTAGCCCCACTAGAACTGTGCTTCAGTGGTGGGTTTGAAACAAAATTAAGAATATGGGAATACAGAATATAGAAAAATTTCTGCAAAATATTCTTAGTGTGACAAGAGCAAACGTAAGTGGTTATATTGTAAATAGGAGAAAATAAGCACGCAATGCACTTGAAAAGTCTATTAAAAAAACCATCCCTTTTCTTCCTAAATTCTAATAATTTCTAATCATATCAAATTAAGTCATTTATTTTGTACTCATTGAAACATATTTATGGGGAGCTGGAAAGTCAGCCTTTAAACTGTAATACTGTAACATTTTCAAATACAAGAGGTCATTTGGTGCATCTGACTATCAGTTGCATCTCTGCCTAATGTTTCTTTCTTTAAATGCATGCCTAACTCCTTTGTGCCCATATGCAGAGGAATCATCACTCTTACTCCTGGAGGCCCTACATCCTACTCATACTCTATGCCACCTCAGAAAGCAACGGTTCACCATTTCTTATAAATGTATTTTGTCTCAGATTTTTGTTTGAGAGTAAGGGACAGTTTTATGTTCAGTCCAAGAAGAAAAATGCTTTCCTTCCTTGAACTGAAAATGAAACAGAACAGGGCAAACATTCTGAAAAGCTGTCTTTATGGGAAAAAAACTTTCATTCAGTTCCTAAATCTTTTCTGCACCCCCCAAGCCTCTGGTAGTTGAACAGCATTGCAAGCAGTTTCCATCAGCAAGGTGTTAGCAAGAGAGTGTGGCCTCAGCCCCAGTCTTCTGCACACACAGAGGCATTTCACCGCCCGGCAATAAAACGCATTCAGCAGACTGCCAGGTCCCTTGTTCTCTGTCATAAAATGAATCACTTCAGTAAATACCATTCTGCTGAAATTCAGTGAGGAATAAGAAACTTGATGTCACTGTAATAGCTCTAAAGGGCAAATTCAATTGTCCCTGCACAAATGTAAGTAGTGGAAGGCTGAGCTTGGGCTGAACAGAAAATGATTTGATTAACAGATCATTTGAAGTGGAAAAGGCACAGTGACTTATTCAGTGCTTTGTGTAGCACAAACAAGATTGCCAAAGGGCAGAAATATTGGTGGTGGTAGAAGTGTAAAGCACAGACCTTCTGTGGGAGAGACCCTTTGTCTGATACATTTTTCTATAGCATATTGTTCCTGAAGATATTTGGTAAATCTTTGAATTTGTCAAAAACACATTACAGTCTTCCTGGAGAAGGAGTGCAAGACTATAAGGGAATGGAGACCAGGAATTGTATTTAAATCTCTGAAACAAATGTATGTTTCTCACCTGTTAGAAGAAATTGGGGGAGGAATCTTGGCAGGCAAAAGTGGACAGCAGAGACTTGAGGCTCTGGGATCCAGTACATGGGAAATTCTCAACCCATCAGTTTTCCTGCTAGCTATCATGCTTCATCTCTGAAAACAGGCCCTGAATTTTAAAAATGTTTCCAGGTTCTTCCTTTTTAATAAAAGCACAGCTTTCAAGGAGAAAGGCATGGAGAAATATCTTCTGCTCGTTACAATTTCCAGCACTGCAGATCAGAGCAGAAACTAATTCACTGTCAGGAGGTACTACAAGTGAGAGATGTCTGATTCTTCTCTTTCCCTGTGTTCTCTAATTGTCTTGCTTCTGTATTATTCCACAATTTTAGTTGTGCTTCCTCAGCTTGTTCATCACCATTATGATCACCACACTCACCACTGTTTTCTCCACTTTGAAAATGGTGCCTAATCTTGCAGAGGAGTTATAGAATTATGGAGTATCTTGGGTTAATTCACTGCCTAAAATTTGCAGTTTTCTCTTGTCCAAAGTTTTCAAGCAAAAATAGGCTAGTTTGAAACCTACAGTGACAGACGAGTGTACTTCATCTAGAATGACTTGCCATTTAGTTTCAAATATTTAATATTTGTGCTTTTTTTGTGTGCATGAGAAAACAATATTTATGATACAACATGATTACAGTGAAAAAGACAAAACTTAAGTAAAACCATTGTGTAAATGGGATAATTGCATTCGCAAGGCACTTGTCTGTAGACCACAAAGCTTCGCAAAAGCATACATAAATACTTTTAACCTCCTCTTACACATAGGATAATGTATTTCTGTTGAATTACTTTTCTCTGTGCCATAGATGTGTGCAATGTTCATATTAAAGAGCAGGACTCTATAATCTGCTCCATAAACAGTCAATTGGATCACTGATGCTTAGAAGTCATTTCAAATATGAGTTCAATGGTGGGAAAGAAAATGATATTTGAACTGCAAAAGGACTCTCTTAAATGAAAAAGATAGGATGTGAACAGAAAAAAATGCAAGCTAGTGATCTCCACTGGAACTGATGCAGCCAGGTACTTGGGAATATGCTGAGTGTGTCCTGAGGAACTGCTAAGCTGGCTAGAGTAGGCAGGGTAAGTGATCACAAAAATGTAAAGAGCAGGAAAAGAGAATTACACAGCATTTCCTTACATGGCACGAGAAGAAATACTGCTCAATTACTAAATAACAGCAGACCTATCAGAGAAAGTGAAATATTTTGTGCTTTTTTTATGCTTTTTGTGCTAGTGAGAGATACTGCAAGTGTATCTTTCTGTAACTCTTCTTGAAGCATGTAGACATACAGCTCATTACCCTGCTACCCAGATTATAATGTCATCCATCCATTTTGGGGGACATTATTAGCATTCTCTGAGCAGACAAAATTACGTTCTCCAGAGGTCAAATCCCTGCTGGTTGCTGCAAGCTATCCCAACTCAATCCTTTGCATGTGCTCACTTTGCAGCAGGTGCCTAGTCACTGGTCCTATTTCTGCTGTTGATTGTATTTGCTCACCTATATCAGCATCCTTGTTTTTTTGTTGGTGGTGATGGTGTTTAGTCTTTTTCATAGACTCATAGAATCAGTTAGGTTGGAAAAGGCCTCCAAGATCATCAAGTCCAACTGTTAACCTAGCACAGTTGTTGTCTTTTTTTTCTTCTTCTTTTTTTTTTTCTTTTTCTTTTTTTTTCTCATCTGGTGCCTTTCTTTCATTCCTGTTAGAAACCAAAAATTACATTCTGTTAAACAATTTGTTCAGAATTTCTCATTTTCAGCCCGTATCTTGGAGTACTTACATCTCTCAGAGACAGAGGGAGATAGGAGTTTAGCCTCATTTAGAGCTTTCTGATTGCCCACTGTATTGACATAAAAAATGTCATCTATTTTAAAATTTTCCTTTGATCTGACACCATCCAGTGTGCATAAATGTCTGATTATTTATGATTATGGCATTATCTTTATTCCATTACATTAAAAAGATTATTTGTAATATGATTATAAAAAGAAAAAAAAAAAGAATATCAATTTATGATGTTAGATTCTCAAATCTGCATTCGCCTTTATCACCACTGGAAAATTCAACAGAATGAATGAAATGTTATGGAACAAAATTGGTGGGTTTTTATTTTAATTCAAGTTTTTTGGCATATTTCATAGTATATTCACCCAATACTACTCCAGTTTCAACAGAAACATGACTCATGTGTTTGGCTGGTAAAGACAAAATTCCGTAAATCACCAATGATTTCAAATTAGGGGGATTTAAAGTTCTCACAATGTACTCAGGTTTCACTTAGCTGTAAAAAAAATGGAGAAAAGACATTATTCTTCATGAAAGTGGTAAGTAAAAGCAAGAGAAAACTAACTGACTTCTTTGTGTTTGAGAAAAGTAGTTATTATATATGTGTCCCTGAAATTTGTATTAATAGCATTCCCACATGTACTTTTATATCAACATTTCCAGGGGTTTCTATCTCAAATACCGCAGTAAATTTGTCCACTGTGGGTGGAAAATGCCATTTGTAACAGAGCCAAGTACTACAGCTGTGGGAATTTCCTTTCCAAAATGATCAGTGTGAAATATGTGGCCACTGCATCTCCTCCTCCCCATCATGTGATCTTTTTTGCAAACTGAAAAGTGATTTCCATTTCCCAGTGAAAAGTTGCAAAAACACATTGTGGAAGTGAAGTGTGGAGGGTTTTTTATCATGAAATTAATACTTTTCTCCTGTATGTGGCTATCACTAACAATGCTTTCTAGAGTTTGTTCACACTGATCAGCTGCTCACAGTACAGCATAACAAAGGATTTCTTCACCAGGCTGACTGGCTGTGTGCTTTTGTTCATTGAAAAATGTATATATTTTTAATGTCTTCTTTTTCTCAGCCAGCGAAGAAAAGGAGATGTTAGTATCTCAGACACTTTATAGGAAATGTTTTAAACCACTTCCAGACTCATGCCTTTGAAAATCAATTGGCATCATTGGAATTCCCTAAGAATGCAGGGCATGTAGGATTAAATCATCAATGGTGACATGAAACTCAGGATTCCCCCCTAACTACCATTCATTCTCATTTCCACCCTGTAAATCTTTGTTAAAAAGGAAAGATCATCTTCTCTCCAGGAACTGACATAAATTTTGAAAGATCAAGTATATTGACGTTTCTGGCACAGGAAAAAAAAAAATAAATAAATTAAACTGAGCTACACCAGATAATTAGCACAAGATTTGCAATTTTAAACTTTACACAACATAAATGCAGAGGTTCTTTTTTTAAGAAGAAGACCGTTTTAATTAGTATACTCTATTGCAACCAACAGCCATATATTATTAAGCATTTCCTGACAGTCCACTAGCTCTGTCCTAAAAATACACTAAAATGTTCAACAGATCATAATAGAGCCAAACCTAATGGATATTAAAATTCTATACAGACACATAGGGACTGTTTGAATATCATTCATCTTGGTCATGCAGCAATTAAATGTTTGTTGTATTTTTATGAGTTTTTGGATATTGCAGATTTCTTCCCAGTTTAGTGGAAGGTTGTATCAAGGGCCAAAATATTGTGCAACAAAACGATGCAGTAAACATGATCACCTCAGTAGACTGCACAGGGAACTACTTACAAGTAATCTGTTAATTGACAGACAAAGAAAAATTAACAAGATTTTTTCATATTCATAATGTTTCACATCTAAAGTTATATTCATGATATGTTTTGTGATATGTTTTGTTACATATTTTATGTATTTCAGTTGGCAAATTAAAAAGACATCTGAAATGCAGTACTTTTGTGTGTGAAGCTCTGCTTTTTTTTATTATTATTATTCTGAAATGCAGCCTTGCAATATGTGCATGGTTGTAGTAAATAGTGTAAAATTACTGTAATTTTATCTGCTCAGTTCAGGAAGTCAGAACAGGATTTAATAAGTAGTAAAGATTAAACTAGGAAGTAATATAAAGGGAGAGTGTATATATTTTGCACTTTTAAATAATCTTTTATAATAAGAGAACCTATCATACAGTATACTGTAATTCCACTTTCTAGTGATACTCTTGCTATTGTCACAGTGTTGTCTTTACATATGAATATGAATAGTTTGTATATGTACACATTTCAAAAGTGATTTCTATAATGGAATATGTGCTCCCTGTCACTGTTACTAACATCGAACTCAAAAAATATTCATCAATTATTTTTTTTATAAATTATGAATGTACAGTGTAAATTAGTAAACCAAATATTGTAGCAATGAAGAGATGCACTTTAAAAATGTAAAAGTGTTTATCTCCAAGAGTGTTATTTTGTATAGATGTTTTTGAATAAATAATTTATTGCTCATCAGTGGGTTCTTCTCATTTATAAAATAAATATAAGGGATTTGTCAGCAGTTATTTGAGGTTTAGATATCATCAGTGATTTGGTGGGTTTCATGCTTTTTAAAAGGAAAGTTTTGTAATTAGATCAGAAAAGGACTTAGTCACATTTCACCTTTAATTTAATAAATCATCATTGGCTTGACCTAATTTCTATGACAAAGCCTAGGTGTGATCTCCTGATCAAGAGACGGGACAACAGCAGCTTCCTCCAGCTATGTAGACCGTTTTTGGCAGTGGAAATCAAGGTATGGAGGGAGGGATATATAACAAGGCAGAGTCACATTTTGGTCTTGTCTATCGTCTAGAATAATGAATTAGAAACACACCCACTTCTCATGGTTTAAATGCAGCCAGTTGAGAATTGCTGAGGCATAATGACCACTATATATATTATTTGTTTCAGTGAGAGATCAGTGCTGAAATCCTGAACTCAAAGGTGCTAAACAGCATAATGTTCACAGCCTTCTAATCTTGGCAGAATTCAGATTTGTAATTTGAGATTTTTTGTTACTTACTTTGCTAACAGACAAAAAATGTAGTGCCCATCCACCTCCAAACAACTATACTGGAATTATTCAAAGCATTAGGATCACTGTCAACTCCACTGGGCAGATGTTTGGAAAAAGGGACTTCAGAAATATTTTCTAAGCATTCTTTTTCCAAATCTTCTAGTATATCTAGCTTCTAAGAAGACATCATTGACATTTACCCCCATATATGTAATATTCATACTGTTAACCATGGAATCGTTGACCTGTAGTGGTGGTTAACTGTAGAGAGAAATTCTTCGTAAAGGAAATAACAGCATTTCAAGAAGATAATATACTCTGAATGAAAAATAAATCCTGAATTTAAACCTAAAAGAAAAACAGTTTGTGCTACTAACGGAATTGAGCTTTCTTTCTTTGTTTATGCCAATAGAACGTGACCAAAGACAACCTATAAGTAGTTTAAATGTTTCAAAATCACCTCATCCCTTAGTCTTTGAATCAAGGTATCCTAGTATGTCTATCCACCTTCTTTGCTCTAGATCTGTTGCTTGAGAACA
>VXAA01006835.1:5920-32389 GCA_013399115.1 Anseranas semipalmata | reverse complement strand
AGCCGGAGTCCGCGTCGTCCGGGCCCGGAATGACCTCCGTGTCTGCGCCGGTGGCTTCCGCGGCGCCCCCGGAGGAGGAGGAGGAGGAGGAGAGCGAGGACGAGTCCGAGATCCTGGAGGAGTCCCCGTGCGGCCGCTGGCAGAAGCGCCGGGAGGAGGTCGGTGTCGGGGTCCGGTTCTGGGGACCGGGCCTCTCGGGTGCGCGGGGGGGTCCCGGCCGCGCCGGGCGGGGCGGGGGCGGGNGGGACCAGCGCGGGCCCCCGTGGGCTGCCCTCCTCGCAGCTGTCCCGGGGCTCGGCCTGGGTCCTGGTGCCGAGGGCCTGTCACGGTCCTCGGGCTTGAGAACGTCGACGTTTGAGCGCTGCCTGGTTTTCTCCTTGCACATTTGTAATGTTCGAAGCTCTTCTGAACAGGTGGTATCGGGGTCAGCTGTTGCTGCTGCCTTGAGAAGGGGTTATTTCTGGCACTTGTATTTCCATATTGTTTCCCAGATCTTTTGCTGTGGGAATAATGAAGAGCAATGACTGGATGGTGCTTGGTGTTCACGAGGGAGTGTGAAGTGAATAGTACCTGCTTCCAGTTGTGCAGCTTCGTCTGCTTTTGAGTTACACGTTAGTTTTGGTTTGTTCTAAAGTCTTGAATTACGATACAGCACAGCCAGTTCATGCAGACTTGTTTCTTGGCTTGTCCCATTTGCCTTCACTTCTCGGTGCGTGTATCAGAATTGCCCTGTATAATGACGCAAGTAGATCAGATCTTACTGTTTTGAAGCTTGTTCTTTTTCCACTCTTCACTGTGTTCTGTTTATGTTATTGGAGGCTGTCTCCAGAAATTGTTTTCTGCTTCATGTTGCCTAAGTGAAACCTGCTCTGGATGGGCAAGCTCTGTAGCTGAGTAAGTCTTAATTCCAGTGCTGCTAGGCAAGTGCTGATGTAGTCTTTCTCAGCCTAGTCAGGATGAGCATAGAGGTGTCTACGTTAACAGATAAAATGGGCATAGGGCGTTACAAACTTCGGTGGTGGTGAAAGAATCATTTGTTCTGATGTATATTTGGAGGTCAAAATAAGGTCAAGGATTCCCTGTAGTTTCTTACCTTTTCTTGCTTGAAAGCTGTCCTGTTTTTGTTAACATAATCCAATTCCTAGCAAGGTGTAGTAAGAATGTGCCTTTTGTGGTGAAGCTGTAAAACTTGGATTGGGGAGGAGAGGGGTGTCTGTTTAAGGCTTTAATTCTGTCCCCCAGAATATATGCCTTATGATAACTCGAAACTATGGTTAGAAGTGCTTTTTTGTATGATCTGTGCTGAATCAATGCATAGGAGAGGCTTGGGGAATGAATTGCAGAATCCTGGCATGGTTTGGGCTGGCAGGGACCTTAAAGCCCCCCCCTGCCATGGGCACGACCCCTGCCACCAGCCCAGGCTGCCCCAAGCCCCATCCAGCCTGGCCTTGGGCACTGCCAGGGATGGGCACCCACAGCTTCTCTGGGCAGCCTGGGCCAGGGCCTCGCCGCCCTCATGGGGAAGAGTTTCTTCCTAATTTCTCATCTAAACCTGCCCCCTTTTAGTTTAAAACCGTTGCCTGTTTTCCTATTGTTACACTCCCTGTCAAAGAATCCTTCCCTGTCTTTCTTGTACCCCCCTTTAGGTACTGGAAGGCCGCAGTGAGGTCTCCCTGGAGCCTGTTCTTCTTCAGGCTGAACAACCCCCACTCCCTCAGCTTCTCTTCATAGGAGAGGTGCTCCGGCCCTCATAAAGCTGATGTTCAGTTTGTGTAGTCTTTTCAGTATATTTTAACACAGATCGTTTTGACGTGGAAAGGTTAATTTCCTTCTGGGCTTTCCTGTACTGCCCTACATAAAAAGTAAGGTTTGGTAGGTTCTAGTATTTACTTTGGATTTTGGTTTCCCCGTCTGCACACCAATGAAGGCTCACACTCAAGAAGTTCCTTAAAACTTTGTCATGGCTAAATTACTGTCTTCTAGCTTGGGAATGAAGGTGACTGGTTGGTTTGAATGCAGGCAACCTCTGTATGCGAGATGCCTGAGCTTTGCTCCACCTCACAGATAAAGAGATGACAACAGAATGACTGTTGAAGGCCACAAAACAAATCAGTGACAGACCTGGGGTAAACTCAGGGCCTCTTCTTCGCAACCCTTCATCTGTCGGGGTTGTGCAGTCTTCCTGCAGGAAATGCTAAACGTTTACGTGCCTGTTTGATACAGGCTGTGGTTGCCTGCATGTGGGCCTTGTGTCACAAATGTGTGCACGGAAAACATATTCTGCTAGTGATCGTGCAATTAAATGATGTTTTGTCTCTTAATTATGCATGTAAATGTGTGGCTTGATTAGATCTGAGCTTGTAGAGCGTGATTCATTTACTTTAAACACATGACAACCCCCCCAGTCTTCAGCTTTTGGACTGCTCTGTACCCTGGAGTAAACTCTTCCACTGCAGATGTTCCAGCATGAAATTTATTCTGGAATAATACCTTTACCTTTACTTTCCAAGCATCCTAGTGTACCAGAGTAAAGCATCTCTTGTACCAGAGTAGCGTCCTTGTAAAGTGCTGTTAATGTGATAGCTCAGTCAGCACCGGTTATTCCGGTCAGTGTACCCGTGTAGACAGCTCTTATTCACTGTCCCTTTGGCAGCGAGGAGGAGTTACTCCATGAAGAAGGAATGCTGCCACCTCCCCTCCTGTCAGTGATGCAATCCCGATGCTTTATCTCAGCAGTGTCCTCCTTAGATGCTGAATTAGGCAGCCACCTTTGGAGCAATGTAAGGTGATAATATGGAGAGAAAACAGCACACGTGACTGGAGGGGCGGATTTTACACACAACGTGTGGTCTGCTACTTCCCAAACTTTAAGTTCTTTACTCCTCAGTTTGAGCTGCGTCTCGGGAAGTGTTTTAACCTCCTTTAACAGACGCAGACTCTGCGATCCCCTTCCTAGGATGCGGGCGGCACGCCGCGTAGGGCTGCTCGGGCGGCAGCTCCGTAAACCCGAGGGGACGGACGGGCTGTCGCTGGATCTCCGTGCGAGCGGCAGGGGTGCGAGCGGCAGGCTCTTTACCTCGCCTTGGCGGCCTCCAGCAGGATAAATTGACTCCCGGTCGCGTTCGCACCTTGCGCGTGCCTCGGGAGACTTCTACAGATAAAATAGTCGCGAGGCAGCGAAGGAGGTCTCCAGTCGCTGGCTGTCTCTGCCCCCTTGTTGTTCCACTGCCTTACGCTCCCGTAGGAGTGCTCCCGCGGCCAGAGGAAGCTTCACGCAGCCGCGGGCGCCCCGGGGGTGCCAGGCGCTGGGGGCGCGCCCGGGCACGCGGAGACCGGTTCCAGCAGGCCGGGGGGTGCCTGGGCCTGCGCGTCCCTCCCCGGAGCGACAGCTCCTGCAGCCAATGGCGCGTGGGCCGAGAGCATTACATCACCGGCGGGCGCTCCCATAGGCTGCCCGCGGCCTCGGCCACCACACCGCTCCCTAGCAACCCCTGGCGGCTCTGCCCCCCAGCCGCTCTGCGGCCGCTTCCAGCCGCCCGCGGCCCGCTCCCGGGGGCCGGGCCGGAGCAGCGGGGTCCCGGCGGGAAGCGCCGGTTACCGGAGTACCGCCTCCGCGGTGCCATCCCCCCGGACCTGCCGTCGTTCGCTCTTTGTGTCGTTGCAGCGATCTAAGCGCCATGGGAGCGCTGCAGCCTGAACCGCTGCCCAGGCGCGTGGTGCGCTGGGTGTCGCTGGGCAGGATCCAGCCGCCCGGGGGGGTGCCGTGGGGTCAGCGGGGTGTGCGGTGATTCGGTCGTATGTTAGCTCTAGCAGCCTGGTCTAAACTACGTCAACGAGTATAACCTCAAATCTGCTTAAATGTCAAATGTAAAAAAAAAAAAAAAAAAAGTTGTGTTAATCGATTGCCATTTTTCCTAGAGACAGGGAACTTAACTTCTGTAGCATGAAGTGTGTAATTGCTGTGAAAGTTTAGAGTAGTCTTTTAAAATTAAACACTACTGTGAAATCTTTAAGATGCTATTTTAACTAGATAGAGAATGCTTATCTTCCCCAAAGTTGTCTTCCTTAGGGAAAACTTAATGAATAGTGATGTGGCTATGCTTTGTTATACCTTAAAATAGAAAGAATAGTTCAGTTGGAAGGGATCGTCAAAGGTCATCCAGTCCACAACTGCCTGACCACTTCAGGGCTAACCAAAAGTTAAAGCGTATTAATAAGGACGTTGTCCAAATGCCTCTTGAACACCGACAGGCATGGGGCATCAGCCACCTCGTCTGTAAGCCTGTTACGGTGTTCAGCCGTCCTCACGGTGAAGAAATTTTTCCTAATGACCAGCCTGGACTTCCCGTGGCGCAGCTTTGAGCCATTCTCTCGTGTGCTGCCATCAGTTCCCAGGCAGCAGAGACCGGCGCCTCCCCTCCGCAGGGAGCTGCAGAGAGCAACGAGGCCGCCTCTCGGCGTTCTTTTCTCCAGACTGGACAACCCAGGTGCCCTCAGCCTCTCCTTGTAGGACGCGCCTTCCAGCCCAGCTGGTAAAACCAGATTTGTTGCCCTCCTCTGGATGCTTTCAAGCACCTTAACATCCTTTTTATATCGTGGAGCCCAGAACTGCACACAATACTCGAGGTGAGGCTGCACCAACACTAAATACAGTGGGACAATCACCTCTTTGGACTGGCTGGCTGTGCTGTGTTTGATGCACCCCAAAATGCAGTTTGCCGTCTTGGCTGCCAAGGCACGCTGCTGGCTCACGCTGAGCCTGCTGCCACCAGCACCCCCAGGGCCCTTCCTGCTGAGCTGCTCCCCAGCCACTCGTCCCCCAGCCTGTGCCTGTGTCCGGCATTGCTCCGTCCCAGCTGCAGCACCCGGCACTTTCCTTTGCTGAACTTCATGCCGTTGCTGATCGCCCAATGCTCCAGTCTATCTAGATCCCTCTGCAGGGCTTCTTGTCCCTCCGGAGAGTCAGCAGCACCTCCCAGTTTACTGTCAGCAGCCAACGTGCTGAGGATGCACTCCACTCCTGCATCCAGATCACTGATAAAGATGTTGAACAGAACCGACCCTAGAGCCGAGCCGAGGTAACGTGGCTCCTCCCATAGGACACTTATTTTTCTGTTGGTTGAACACCTTATACAAGAGAAGAGCTATAACCAACGTCAGTATTTTCAGGTATTTCTACTGCCCTTAAGTGCTTCAGGGACAAACGATAATCTGCTTTCTCATGCTGCTGCTGTGCATGCATTGGTCTCCAGGTGCGTAGCAAACTGCATTTCTCTCCTGTCTGAGCTGAATCCCTTTCTGCAGTTGTAACCATGCTCCTGCTTGCTCTCCTAACACACTGAAAGGTGAAGCTTTAGCCTCTGCGAGAGGCTGAAGATAAACTTCTCACAGGGGAATCCTATCTCGTGGAAGAGAGACATGGAGGAAGTACCCACAGCTTGGGGTTAGTGGTGTCGCGGGAGGGGGAGGCTGAGGCTGACAGGCTCTCCAGGTTTGTGCTTGCCTTGGTTCTTTTGTCTTTTCTTCCTGACAAAAACCTCTTCTTCTGCTGTCCCCATGTGACACTACATTTTTCTCTTTCAGTCAGCATGCATAAATAATTTATTTTTCTTAGGTTGTCCAAGTATTTTCAGAATTATCTGCTGCATTTGGACTATGCCTTCTAGGAATAGAAACTTCTTACAGAGATGGATTGTGGCAATGTACTTGACATACATTTTTAGACTCCTGACACCAATAGGTATCAAACCTGAAACGCTGGTGGGAGCTTGGACTCAGTGCTTGCTGTCCCTGAGAACTACACAGATCAAACAGAAAAGTGCCTTAGATGTAACCGTAGGAAGACTTGTGCTCTGCTGCAGCAGAATCTTCTTTTTGGGGCTTTTCAGCTTGGTATTAGTGTTGAACTTGGCGAGCCCATGTTAGGGGGAGGGACTTAACCATTCACAGTCATGGATGGTCCTATAGTTTGTCATTTGTTTAATAGCTATCTATTGACTAGATTTCTTTCTATCCGTTTTCTGGGTAGGAGATCACTATGTGATTCACTATGTCTTGGCACAAGCCGAGACTTTATAATATTTTGTTGACATCAAGAGTCAGTTGTTTTTCTGAAAAAGATGCTTTTGTCAGTCTTGGCTGCTAAGGTTAAGAATTTGTGGTTGGTTATTGCGAAGCTGAGATGGATTAATCTAATTAATTTCCCCTTCAGCGTTTAAATGGTTGCGTTTAAAAGCTGTGTGATATTTCACAAGGGTGCTTGTTGCTGTACAGCTTCAAGGTGATGAGAAATGCGTATAATAATGAGGCAATTCATTGTAACACAGTAAGTAACCTATTTAATGCTGTTGAATGAATCTGTATCACATTGTGAACGTGGGAGCAAGCAGGTTCCCTTTTAGGTGTGTGTACGAGTGTGTCTGTCATGGTTATGAGAGAAGATGCATACTTGCATCTGCTCAGGCTTCCACTTCTGCAGGCCCCTTGCGAGGTATATTCAGTTGTGGTACAGGTTTTGCCAAGTGTTGCTTCATTTCTTGATATAGAAGACTTTGCAAGGATAAGTGAAGCCTGGTACTGAAAAGAAGAAAGGGAGATAATGGAGGAAAGAGGACTGGTCTCTGCTTAAGTACCTCTGCCCCTTCCTCAAGATGAACAGGAGAACCTTGTACCACTTGTGCAGCCCTGCTTGCATTTAGTCACTTGACTAGAAACTGGCCCAAACGCTGACTTGCTCTATCCTGTGCGAGTGGCAGATGTATGGATCCTGCTTCTTTCTCGCAGATTCTAAAATGTGATGATTTCTGGGGTGGCTGAGAGGTGATGTTTGAGCTCTGCTAGCCATCAGTGGCCTCCCTTGAGAAAGAAGTGACCTTGTGGTTGTCTGATTGTTGTCCCATGCTTGACATATTACTGACTTTTCTGCAAACTCAGCTGCTGGACCACTTTCTGTGTTACGCCACCATCTCAGTGACTCCTGAGATCCACAGGTTCTTTTTTGCCTCCTCCCCGAGGCGAATCTCCTGTGTGCAAGTGTCTGTGCATACAGTGGTTGCTACGTTGACTGATTCTTGTTTTCCTGTCTCTGGTATTTTCTGCTGTCAGGTAAGCTAGATGAACTGTGCAGTCCTTCATAGCTTCCTTTACTGTGGCGTGCAAACTAAGCTAGGATGAAGAAGATCCATGTAGACCTGGATATCAGGTCAGGTACAAGACTTGGGGAGCAGTATTTGAGGAGTATACGTTGTTCCTGTGGGTGTATATGAGTTTAGCGTTTGAGTCTCGCTGTTCTTCATTGCATCCTGTTGCTGGAAGTTCAGAAAGTTAATACAGGCAGCACCAGTGCCATTAGCTTGCTTCTCCTCTTCTTATGAGGATAATTACAGCCCTTGTTGGCACTTAGACAGGCGGCTCCCAGGCAGCCAGGTTAGGTGGGTGCATGTTACAGCTGGATTGTGGTGCTTGGGCAAGCATACTCTCCTGGTCCGTGCTGGCTCTATGAAATGACGAAGCGGAGGTCTATGAGGGGCTGAACGCAGCAAGACATGAAATGAGATGCTGAGTCTACTGCATCTTTATTTTATCTCTGTTGTCTTTTCAGTCCTAGTGGGAGTCTTGAATCGTTTGTTTCGTTGGTTGGTTGGTTGGTTTTGATCTGGATCCAGTTAATAGCTTTTCCATTTGGATTTACATTTCTTCAAGGAGCCAGAATGTGGGATTCTTGGAGAGGAAATGCCACCAGACTGGGTGTTTGGATTCTGTGATGCTTGAGTCTGATTTCTTAGCTGCTGTTGTGATGGAAAAGAAACTTGCTGAGGTGGTAAAATATAAGCATCAGTCTTTCGTTTCCTATCGTACATCTGAGTTTCTTTATGTGGGAAAGTGAAGTACCATTCTTTGGAAAGGTAGCGTTTGCGATGCTCTGAGCTTTGGATTCTGCTACAGGAGAGTGGAAGGGTAGCAGAGATCTTCTAAAGCAAACTAGTATGAGGAGGGCTGGCAGCTTTTTGACAGGCTTTGGCAATGGACCTGTTTTTCCAGCTGATGGAGAAAACTAATGCTGTGCTGTAGTTCTTATGGTTTTACCTGACTGTTGGGAACACACTTGGAAGAGGGAATATGTGCACCCTTAACTGTTTTATTGGCTTATTTGGGGGCTTCATGGAAGGAATGAACCCTTGAGATGTGCTTGTATGAGATGAGGAGCACTGCAGAATATAAAGGGAATTGAGCCTTTGTTTTGGGCCTGTTGTCTACAGACTCATTATGTTCCTGCTTTCTGACTGTAACAGACAGCTGGCAGCTTTCTTAGTGCCTCGTCAGCCAGCATCACTTCTCAGCCTTTGTGCTGCCTCAGCGGGGGAGAGGCGCAGCCACAGCAGCTGTCTGCAGCTTTCCTGGGTGGTTAGCAGTGCTGGTTGCACTCCAGCTGCCTGTGACTAAGGTGTAGGGTTTGCTTTGCGCTCTTTAGAGAGCTGTTCTTTTTTTTTTTTTTTTTTTTTCCTCCATGTAGCTTACTGGCAGCGCCAAAGCCTTGCTGTTGTCAGTTCTTTGTGCTCGCACATGCACATACACAAAGAATAAGGAGCACACTTGCACAGAAAATAGTATTAAAAAAATTAATGAAAAGAGCAGAGGTGGTGGTGACCAGGCACAGGACTTGGCAATGATTCGTCTCGAACCCTCTCTTTCTGTGCTTCTGGCCCCTCCCTCAAACATCTCCTGAGTACTGTACCCAGGCCCTCCTGTTAGGTCCCCAGATTGCCCATCCCTGGCATTCCCTTACAAGTACTGTGTTCCTCTGCGCAGCACCTCCACTTGGTTTGCATAACATTGCTGAAGGTGTTTCTCTGTTGAATTGCTTAGATGGATTTTCTTCATAGGGGTGACAACTTAATTGCTCACCTTTGTGGCTTTAGGAGTCCTTGGGTTCAATGTTTCATCCATCATTGATTAGGCTGTCTGGGTTCCCCACTCTGTTGTGATTCTTGCTCCTACTTTGAACACCCCTGCCCAGATATCTTTCCACGGCAGTTTGAAACTTGGAGTTTATACCCCCCGAATTCTGAATTCATGGTTGCCAAATTGTGTTTTCCAGGGAGTTGCTATAGGCCCTTCTCTTATGCTTTTAAAATGGCAATTATAGCTTGTAATTATAGCTCTGTGGGGCAATCCTACAGTGAAATCCTACAGTTGGTCTGACAACACTCTGGTTATAGTTCTGAATTCTGCTCAGGACTTAGGACGACCAGAAATTTGTTGGTACCTGTATTATTAGCATGAATGCCTTTTTTCTTCCTTTTTTCTTTTTTTCCCTTGGGAGCACGGTGTTACTGCCTTACTGCCTTAGAGCTCAACTCTAGCAGTGGGTAAAGCTGCAGCAAAGAAAGCATCAAACAAGCTGTGAATACGAGGAGAGTGGAATGAGTCAACTGACACTGCAGAGTTACAGGATTTACCTTTTTGCTTCGTGGTTAGCACAGCTGTGTGGGCTGACTGGATGCTGTAGGGATGTGTAAAGAGGCAGCTCTACAGCAGCCTCTTCCTTCTAGACCGGATGTTCTGCTGCAGAAGAGTGGAGTACACAGGTAAGAATAGAATGGCTTCAGTTGGAAGGGACCTACAAAGATCATCGAGTTCAACTGTCGGACTACTTCAGGGCTGACCCAAAGTTAAAACATACCATTAAGAGCACCATCCAAACGTCTCTTAAATACGGGCAGGCTCAGGGCACAACCACCTCTCTAGGAAGCCTGTTACAGTGTCCAACTACCCTTTTGGAAAAGAAGTTCTTCCTAATGTGTAGTCTGAACCTCCCCTGACGCAGCTCTGAGCCATTCCCATGCGTCCTGTCGCTGGATACCCGGGAGGAAGGATGAGCACCTCCCTCGCCACTTGCCCTCCTCAGGAAGCTGTGGAGAGCAGTGCGAGATCACCTTCAGCCTCTTTTCTCCAGGCTTAACAAACCGAGCGTCTCAGGCTCTCCTCATGGACATGCCTTTCAGCCCTTTTACCAGCTTCGTTGCCCTCCTCTGGACACATTCACGTATCTTAATATCCTTTGTGTATTGTGTGTCCAGAACTGCACGCAGCATTCAAGGCGAGACCTCACTGCCGCTAGATACAGTGGGAGAATCGCCTCTTTTGCCCAGCTGGCTTTGGTGTGCCTAATGCACCCCAGAGCATGGTTTGCCCTCTTGGCTGCCGGGGTGCCCAGCTGGCTCATACTGAGCCCCTGTCAGCCAGGGCTGCTTTCCAGCCTCTCATCCCCAGTCTGCACTTATGTCCAACATCATTCCACCCCACGTGCAGAATCCAGCATTTGTTCTTGGTAATTTCAGGCAGTTGCCGATGATGCAATGCTCCAGTCTATCTAGATCCCTCTGCAAGGCCCCTCCTCCCTCAAGAGAGCCGACAGCACCTCACAGTTTGGTATTGTCAGCAAATTTACTAAGGATTCATTCAATTCCTGCATCCAGATCATTGATAAAAATATTGAACAGAACGGGTCCCAAGATTGAGCCCTGAGGATCGCCACTAGTGACTGGCCACCAGCCAGATGCAGTCCCATTCCCTACAGCCCTTTGAGCCCTACCGTTCAGGCTGCTCTTCGCCCAATTTACCGGGTACCTGTTCATCTCACAGCTGGACAGTTTGTCCAAATGGATACTGCTGGGACAGTATCAGAAACCTTGCTAAAATCCAGAAAAACAACATCCACTGCCTTCCCTTCATCCACTAAGCTGGTGATCTTATCATGGAAGGATTAGTGAGATGGGACTTTCCTTTTGTGAATCCATGTTGGCTGTGCACAATGATTGCATTATCCTTTAAGTGCCTTTCAGTGGTGTTTAGGTTAATCTTCTCCATAATTTTTCCAGGTACTGAAGTTAAATAACAGGTCTGTAATTTCCAGGGTCTTCTGTTGTGCCATTCTTGTAAATTGGGATAATGTTGGCAATGGGTCAATGGGTCCTCCCCAGACTCCTAAGACCTTTGGTAGGTAACTGAGAAGGGGTCCTGCTATAACATCTGCTAACTCCCTTAGTACTCTGGGATGAACGCCTTCAGGACCGATGGACTTCAATCTGCTCAACTGATACAACTGGTTCCTTAGAATTTCATTGTCGACAAATGGAAAGTCACTGCTCCCCCAGCAGTGGTCCTCCAACTTGCAGGACTGGGCAAGCCAAGGCCTATCAGACAGAGGCAAAAAAAGGCATTAAGTGCCTCTGCCCTTTTCATCATAACTATTTGCCAAGTGACCAGCTTCATCAAGTAATGATCTGATATTTTCCTTAGATCTCCTCTTGCTATTAATGTACTTTGAAAGGCCTCTTATATGCGAAACATTACTGGCCGGTTTTAACTCTAGTTGAGCTTTGGCCTTTCATGTTTTCTTCCTGCAAATGTGAACTGCAGCTCTGTACTCTTCCTGTGCGGCCTGACCTTGCTTAGAGGGATCGCACACTTTCTTTTTCTGCTTAAGCTCCAAGAGGAGTTCCCTGTTCAGACAAGCTGGACTTATGCCCTGCTTACCCACTTACGACACAGTGGGATTGCCTGCTCCTGTGCTTTTAAAAAGTGGTTCTTAAAAAGTAACCAGCTCTTGTAGACCCCTGAGCCCTCAAAAAGCAGATTCCCAGGGGGCCCTGCTAACCAATTCCCCGAGTAGTTTGAAGTTTGCTTTCTTAAAAATCAAGGGTAACAACTCTGCTGGCCATTTTTCTCATTTCATCAATCATTTTAAACTCTGCCATTTCGTAATCACTGTGGCCAAGGCAGCCGCCTGCTGTTGGCATCTCCCACGAGGCCTTCTCTGCTCCCAAACAGAGAGCTAGCAGGCTGCCTTTCCTGGTCGGTTCTAAGTACTTGGGACAAGAAGTTATCTTTGGCGTACTTCATGAATTTCCTGGACTTGCTTGTTGCTGCAGTGTGATGTTCCCAGTTAATGTCAGGGAAGTTGAAATCTACCATAAGGACAATGGCTACTGATCCAGAGATTTCTCCTAATTGCCTATAAAATAACGCATCAGTAGTATCCACCTGGCTGGGTGAGCACTGTAGACGTCCCTGACAACATCTGCTTTATTGTCCATCCCACTAATCCTTACCAAGAGGCTCTCAACTGCATCGTCCCCATTGTTGTCAATGGTTCTATGTCTGGGTGGAGACCGGTCACAATTTGAGGGCCAGTTTTCCCTCAAATACACCCAGGACTGGCTGCTTATTAGGCCTAGGACGTGCTTATCTTTGGGTATGTCCCATTCCTGAAGTACATGTGGACAGTCCTCTCCTGGAATGCTCATTTAATTAAAAGTTAATGAACAAAGTTCATAATACTCAAATGAAGGATAGAATCATAAAATCACTTAGGTTGGAAAAGACCTCCAAGATCATCAAATCTAACTGTTAACCCAGCACTACCAAGTCCTCCATTAAACCATGTCCCTAAGCACCACGTCTACACATATTTGAACACCTCCAGGGATGGTGACTCAACCACTTCCCTGGGCAGCCTGTCCCAGTGCCTCACAACCCTTTCAGGAAAGAAGTTTTTCCTAATATCCAACCTAAACCTCCCCTGGCGCAACTTTAGCCCATTCCCCTTCGTACTATCACCTGGCACGTGGGAGAAGAGACCAATCCCCACCTCGCTACAGCCTCCTTTAAGCTACCTGTGGAGAGCGATAAGGTCGCCCCTGAGCCTCCTCTTCTCCAGGCTAAACAACCCCAGCTCCCTCAGCTGCTCCTCGTAGGACTTGTTCTCCANTCATCCCCCAGCCTGTAGCGCTGCTTGGGGTTGTTGTGCCCCAAGTGCAGGACCCGGCACTTGGCCTTGTTGAACTTCATACAGTTGGCCTCGGCCCACCGGTCCAGCCTATCCAGATCTTCCTGCAGAGCCTTCCTGCCCTCGAGCAGATCAACACGTGCACCTAACTTGGTGTCATCTGCGAACTTACTGAGGGTGCACTCGATCCCCTCATCCAGATCACTGATAAAGATATTGAAGAGAACTGGCCCCAATACTGAGCCCTGGGGGACACCACTCGTGACCGGCCTCCAACTGGATTTAACTCCATTCACCACTACTCTTTGGGCCCGGCCACCCAGCCAGTTTCTAACCCAACAAAGCGTATGCCAGTCCAAGCCATGAGCAGCCAGTTTCTCCAGAAGAATGCTGTGTGAAATGATGTCAAAAGCTTTACTGAAGTCAAGGTAGACCACATCCACAGCCTTTCCCTCATCCACTAAGCATATCACCTTGTCATAAAAGGATATTGGGTTAGTCAAGCAGGACCTGCCTTTTGTAAACCCCTGCTGACTGGGCCTAATCACCTGGTTGTCCCGTATGTGCTACGTGATGGCACTCAGGATGATCTGCTCCATAACCTTCCCCGGCACCGAAGTCAGGCTGACAGGCCTGTAGTTCCCCAGGTCCTCCTTCTGGCCCTTCTTGTAGATGGGTATCACATTTGCTAGCCACCAGTCAGCTGGTACCTCCCTGATAGCCAGGACTGCTGTTAAGAGATGGGAATTGGCTTGGTGAGCACTTCTGCCAGCTCCTTCTTTACCCTTGGATGCATAGCAATGATCTAGTCTTTGTAACTTAGATCTCATGTCTGTCTCCATCCTTCCCATACAGGTGAATCAACGCAATGTCCCGGGGATCGATAGTGCCTACCTGGCCATGGATACAGAGGAAGGTGTGGAAGTTGTTTGGAATGAGGTTCAGTTTTCTGAGCGGAAGAACTTTAAGCTTCAGGAGGTATGTTGATGTGTTTCCTGACAAGATGTGAGAAACACCACAGGATGGTTGAGGCTGGAAGGGACCTCTGGAGGTCATCTGGTCCAACCTTCCCAGCTCAAACAGGGGTGCCTAGAGCAGGTTGCCCAGGACCATGTCTATATGGCTTTTGAAGATCTCCAAGGAGGGAGACTCAACTACCTCTCTTGGCAACCTATTCCAGTGCTCCATCACCTGTACAGTAAACATACATTGCACCAGGGTGGCATACCTTGCATGAGGGTGTAACTATAGATATTGATGCATGTGGGTTATTGGCTGGACCTATAACTCTTCCCTGTTGGGAGTGCTGTGCTGCTTAAATGTAGCAAATTCAGCTTAAGCCTGATCTCTGCAGAAAATGTGACTGAAAACTGTTGCTGTGCTATTTCCATGGTCTCTTGTGTTGGTTTAGTCTTGGTGATCAAACAGTGCAGTATAAGATGAAATCAGATGCTGTTTATTCTTGGCATAGGAGCTTGAAGTGTATTGTGTTGTTTAACAGAACCCAGACCCAAGAAGCAAGTAAGGTGTGGGCTGATGTGGTCTCTGATGTAACATTGCTTTGTATTTCTGATGTTACAGGAGAAAGTTAAAGCGGTGTTCGACAACTTAATTCAGCTGGAACATCTGAACATTGTAAAGTTTCACAAATACTGGGCTGATGTGAAGGAGAATAAGGCCAGGGTAAGTAAAGCAAGCAGTCTGTTGGGTTTTCTCGCTGTATATCCTGTGGGTAATTAGTGAAGCAGAGGGTAATATCTCGTACTGCCCCACAGGTGATCTTCATCACTGAATATATGTCCTCAGGGAGCTTGAAACAGTTCCTGAAGAAGACAAAGAAAAACCACAAAACTATGAATGAAAAGGTAACTCCTTTTTCCTATATGCCTATTTTCACTTAGTGCCTTCAGCCTCTCTGCTGAGAGACCTTTCCTAATGTAAAGGAAACTTGGTGATAATATGTGTCCGAAATTCTTTTTTGTTCCTGTAAGCCAGTTTAGTTGCAGGTTTTCTGGGATATCTGTTCTTTGCTGCTTTCTTTCTTTCATGCAGTTCTGCAGCTTCATATGTATGGTGTGACAGCTTGTCCCATTCCATGTGTGAATGCAGGAAAGAGGGAAGGGGTCTGTGCATAAGAGGAGTTAGGGGAGGGCATGTTTTGTGACCCATATGAAAAAATGTAGAAACTAAATAGGGCACAAGAGTACTGATCCTTAAAGTTCTTACTTCCCACACACCTGTACAGGATAAAAGCTAAGATACCACTGAATGGAGGGTATATTCCTTCATATGAATGAGCTATGAATCATAAAAGCATGGATTAGTTCATCTTCCTCGAATGATGTTTATCCTTTTTGCTTCTGTGTCTGTAGGCCTGGAAGCGATGGTGTACCCAGATCCTCTCTGCTCTCAGGTATGTGAGTTACTGATCTTGACATCTAGCCATTTGCTTAAGTGTAGCATTTCTTGTGCTAGAGTAGTAAAAGCTGTCAATATATACGCTGCTAAACGTTAGCAGACTTCATGGAACAGAGCTTGGAGAGCACTTTCAGTCATCCAGTCTGATTCTTATCCCAGTCATAGTCTGCAGAGTGTCAGCTGCACTTTATGCAACAGTCCCAGGGTCTTCAGTTAGATAATCCTGAAGCCTCTACAGTAAAGAAACTGGTGCAATGCAGGGTTTGGATCCCAACAGTTGTGACCGATATGATAGTGAGTGTGCAAGTTAGGCATCAGGGAGCTTTCCAGAGCATCCAGCTTTGTAACCTGGCTCTAACCATGGCCGAGAGGATGTTGCAAAGAAGTCTCAAGGAAATCAAATTCCATATGAGTGGAGTGTGGAAAATTTTCTTAATCTTGGTAGGCTGCAGCCCTGTAGCATGTGATATATTCATAATTATTGTGGTGTGATATTAATAGGAGTATATATGGATCTATACATTTCTTGATGCAGATCTTCTGCAGCCATCCTAGCAGAATCCAGTTGAGTAGAATGTGGAGTTTTGTTTTTGTCTTAAAGACTCTTCCCTACCTGGGCCAGAGTTGGTGTGTGGCTAATAACAGCCTTGGAAAAACAGTAACCCAGATGTCAGAGCAAGACTCCCACTCCACAGAGAAAATTCTGTTGCCATTTAGCTAAGTATAGCTGCTGAGGAATATCTGGTGTTCTAATAAGCTTTTGGGAGCTGACAGTCTTTATTTGAGCTGGTTGCTAAAATAAAGCAAAGCAGAGTGAAATGCGAAACCTACCTCAAACTGGACCTGGGGCCCCAGCACTGAAAAGTTTTATTTGTGTGTGCTGGAAAACAGGACCAATCATGTCTGTGCAGCACTGAGCACCTTTCTTGGTGCCCTGTGAATAGGGACAGAACGAGGCTCTGATCTCTTGGTATAAAATTTTAACCTGTTTAGCACCCACCTAGCAGTATTGAGGTGTATGATGCAGATCTGGTATCCTAAGTTTTGTAAGAACTGGCCAGAAGAAGCTTTCTTTCCTTCCCCTCTGCCCGCAGTTCTGGAGGTTGTTATAAGGCACAATTGCTTAATTTTCATTATTCTATCCTAGCCTAGAGGTTGATGTACAGTCATTGAATTTGTACCTACCTGCTATTGTAAATCCCTGGCATGCACCCTTTGCCCTCCTGTTCTCTTCTCATGATGATGTTCTGACGTATCGCAGGGAAGGGATGAAGGGAGGGATTCCTGCCTCAGCCTGGGGTAGTCCCCTGACCCATACTCTGTTCTGAATCTCTAGCTACCTCCACTCCTGTGATCCCCCAATCATCCATGGCAACCTGACCTGCGACACCATCTTCATTCAGCACAACGGATTGATCAAAATTGGGTCAGGTAAGGTTTACTGGAGGTGTCCCTTTGCCTATGAGGCAAATTGTTCAACCAGAACAGGGCATCTAATCCTTTCAAGACTATATGGCATGATAGGCATGTATGTACACGCTCCTCCACCTCTGCATCATTTGGGCCAGAGATTGGCAGTGGAATTCACTCTTGGCTGGGACCGCCTTTTGGCACAGGAAGGACTGATACCGAATACAGTTTTATATGTCAGTCCCTTCCTCAGTTTTTGATCTCAGGGGGCTGACCCGAGAAAAGGTGCTGCAACTTTCAAGTTTTGCATGCACGTTATCATTGGATTCATCTGTTCTGCCCTTTTTTTCCCTTTTTTTCNGTTAATACACATGGAGTTTGCCTGCCACTGTTGTGAAGCTTTGAGAGCTGTCTGGAGAGCTGTATCCGCTGAGGCCACGAGTGCTTCTTTTACCAACCAGTATATGAAAGTTATAGAGCCTGGCTCCAGCAAGCCACTAGTCTTGGCATCCTCATCCAATATCACTCACTTTAGCTTGGACTTCAGGGTGATAGCTTGTGTTGTGTCTGTTTGGCAAAGACATGCCCTGTTCAAGCAACCACTTGTGCTGAAATGCTTTATTTCAGAAGTAAAAAGTGATTTTGCTGATGGTACAGTGCATCCTTGCTTACTCAGTTTTATTTTTTTCCTCATTTGTTGCTATTCTTATGTCTCTAAAAATGTTTGCAGTCTGGATGCATTCTCTGGTGCCTTGATGTACCCCTTCAAGTGACAGCTATCTGTTATCCAGCTACTGCAAGTATCTTCAAACCTGAGGAGTGTGCACTTGCCATCCTGTAGGGTTTTTTCTGTGTGAATTCTTGGTTTGATGCAGACAGTGTACAGGAAAGAATGCTCTGCTACACCTGTCATCTAAAAGTAGTCTCTCTTCATAAACTGCAGACCTCTGTAGTTTTTCTTTCCATCAGAGAACTCTTATACTGTCTCTTTGTTCCAGAACTGGGGTCTCTGTTCTCTATGACAACCTTCTGATAGATGCTTGTACCCAGGCAGTGTGGGTCAGGGCAGAAGGATTACTCAGCTCTCTGTCTGCCTGTAGACTTGTTGACATCTTGGTCTTCATACAGGCTGATGACATTACGGTGTTCACTTGATCAATTTTTCTGAAGTTTTCCAGGTAGGAGGAGTTTCCAAGAGTTGCACATGTCTGATACCTGTCTGCTGGCAAACACAGCTGGCGCCCTGTCATTCAATTCAGGCCACTTATGGGAAGTCTATTGTAGGCTCTACTCGAGGAGTTCGTAAGAGATCCCTCGCTATCTATTTGAGTTTAGAAGTATTATATAGCTGGAGTCTTTCTGACTGGTAGCCAACACTTCATAAAAGCAACCCTCTTTAAGTTGGTATCTAGAGCTGTGGCTTTTTACCAGAGGGTAGTGCTGCAGATCAGCAAGCATGGCATTCTCAGGAGCATTCAGACTTTCAGTGGTGCTATTCAGAGACTGTCTAGAAAAGTGGTTTATTGAGTGTGGGTCACAAATAGTTGCCTCAGCAGTTACACATTTGCCTACTCCCTACAATTTCACACAGCTTTGCTTCTGTTAGGCTTGGTGGGTGGAACAGAGGCAATTGGACTGATGTGCCTCTTTCAAAGAGTAGTGGGTGTCTGTGTGCTATAGCAATTGTATCCTCAGCAAGACTCCTTGGTAGTCCTGAGGAGGGGACACTCGGAGTGTGACTGTGCAGGAGCAGCGCCCAATTCCAGTTGCTCTTCTACTCCTGTTGTGGGTTAAACCCCATAGGCAGCTGAGCCCCACACAGCCACTCGCTCACTCACCCCAAGTGGGTTGGGGAAGAAAATTGGAAGGGTGAAATTGAGAAAACTCACTGGTTGAGATAAAAACAGTTTAATAGGTAAACCAAAAGCTGTACGCGCCAGCAAATCAAAATAAGGAGTTCACTCACTACTTATTGGCAGGCAGATGTTCAGTTGTTTGCAGGAAAGCAATTTTTTGTTACATGTAACAGTTACTTGGGAAGACAAATGCCACAGATCTGAACGTCCCCCCTGTTCTTCTTCCTTCCCCCAGCTTTCATTGCTCACATGGTGTCCTACGGTATGGGATATCCCTTCGGTCAGTTGGGTTCAGCTGTCCCAGCTGTGCCCACCCCAACTTGTTACGTACCCCTAGCCTACTTGATGGTGCGGTAGCATGAGAAACAGAAAAAGCTTTGACACTGTGTGAGCACTGTTCAGCAATAGCTAAAACATTGGCGTGTTATCAACACTGTTTTGGTCACAAATCTAAAACATAGAACTGTAAAAGCTACTGTGAAGAAAATTAACTCTGTCCCAGCTCAAACTGGTACAACTCCACAATTGTGGACTGCCTTGCTAACCCTCAGAAGTGAAGTGATTTATCTAGGAGATTCTGATCGTTTCTTAAATTTAAAAAAAAAAAAAAAAAAAAAGTGAGCACAAGTGGACTTGTGATCAGAAGAAGAATCCTCGAAACATAACAACTGTGGTTTCAGCACAGGCTAGAATTAAAGTTGCCAATATTGCGGAATGTATTCTTACATGTAACAGTCCCACCCAACTAGGCAAGTCAAAGCTACGTCATCAGATTCTTGCGATTCGCTAGCACTGCTGACTGTGCAGTAGCCAGACAGGTTATTTTCGTGTTCAGGTCTCAGAGAGAGAGTTGCTTTGGGATCAGTGACAACATTAGGACCATGTTTATTGCTTCTTGTAATTACTTCTCAGAGCTGGCTGATAACCTGAACAATTTTCTGTGTGTATTTAAAAGTGGGGGAATAATTCTCATGGATTTAAGGGTAACAATGATTCAGTATGTTATGATCTTCTCTCTAACGCTGTCTCTGTCCCCAGCACCATTCAGGACTATGCTCATTGAAAGCTCTCCTTCCCTCTGCTTTAAGCAAGAGATAATACTTGCTGAATGCAGGGCAGAAATCTGGGGAAAGGAAGCTGCTAGTATATCCCACAAAATGATGTTCTGTCCGCTAGGTGAGGAGGTACTAGAAGAGTAGTGCCTGGGAACTGTGTTCCGTTAGAAATGGCTGGTACTTGTTCCTGTAACACCTCTTTAGGTGCTAGAGCAGCCCTTTTGCCTGTTGCTTCTTGCTGCTACTTCAGGTTGCAGAAGCACGTGTACTAGCAGGACCGACCCACTGTGTGTTTCTTGTTCTGCATGCAATTCTGTATTGGCCTTTTTTTTCTAGGGCCACCTGTGCATTGCAAAGAGAAAAGATTAATTTAGTAGTAAGGCGTTGCTGTTCCATTGAGTTTTGGGGACAGGGCTGACATCTTTATATGCTGGGGGTCATCTGTGGAACTAAAAGGGAGTGGGAAAGAGGGAGGATGTCTCAGACTGCTTAACAATACAAAAGCCATCAATTATCCATTTGTTTGCTGACTTTTTTTTCAGTGTCCTAAAGTACAGGGTTAGTAGATTTGAGGAGAAAGTGTCAAATGAGCAGAGTGCTTTGGAGAACTTGCGGTGAGGACGGGGAAGATCTCCAACTCTTAGACTTGCCACTGGTGGCCTTGGAGATGAGAATGCTTTCTGGAGTTGTGGTCAGAGGAAAATATTCCTTGAGATATGTTTTGTTTTCTATGTATGCTTCCACAGGATCCATATGCACGACCATGTTGCATCTGTGCATAGCTGCATTGTCTAGCAATTGGACTTGTGAAGGGAGCGTGTTGCAAGATATTTCGTTGTGACAGGTCAAAGGTATTCCGAGTGCAAAGGAACAGCAGTGTGTTAGACAGCATGGCTGATGCTACTGTTTGCTTATGTTCAGTCAGTGTTGGGCAATGTTTCTTGTAATTCTCATTGGGAGTGTAAGAACCAATAACGGGTGGAAAGAGGTGTGATGAGTTTTAATTAAGTCCTTTTAAGCAGCTCTAGGAATACTTCAACAGAACTGAGACAGCAAACTGGAGAGTCTCGCAATGGCTTCTGGTGCCCCTGAGCCCTGGCCACGTGACACGGGCATGGCACGTTAGCATGTGCGGAGTGAGATTTCCAGTAGAGCACGGGGGAAGCTGGGTGTTATGGTAGCGTGTTTCCAAATAGCGCCCTGGGAATTTGACTGATGCAAATGCTTTCCTGTCTTCAGCGTACCTGACCTCCTCGGATTCACTGCATATTTAATTGCAGACGGTCTGCAGTCTCCATTCAGTTCCAGTTCAGGGTGCTGGGAGACTGGGTCTTGGTATTAACTCTGCTATTAAAATGTGTGGCCAGGTATGTAAGTATGGGTTCTGCTGCAAAGATCCATGCACAGGAGAAGCTGCTGGGATGTTAGAGAGAGGTAGATGTCTGCTGAAAGAGGTTCTAAGGGCCTGTGGAGCACTCGCAGAAACAACAGAACTTCCAGCTTCTTTGCCTAGGTCAGCTGTAATTTTCTACTTGGTCAGAGGTGTCTTCTCTCCCTTGCCCAGTCTGTTTCTCAATTAGAAACACTAACATTCCTTAGTTAAATTTATTTTAAAAAGGTGGCTGGAGGCTGGGCCAGATTCTCAGTCTTGTCTGTGTTTTGCAATGATTCTGACCTAGCTGTCTGTATCAATGTTAAGTGCTTGCTGTTTCATCAACTCATTGACTTCTATCTTGTTTTACTTCCCGCTTACGGGCTGCTCTATTACCAACAGTCTTTCATAGGATATTTGCTAATGGTGAGCAAACTTCTCCGCTCCTGTGATGTGACTACCACTGTATATGTAATGTACATTATTTTGTGTGTGTGTGTATATATATATTTATATATGTGTGTATATATACATATATATATATATATTTGTAATACACATGCGTGTACACACACACACACACACACACACAGAGACTTTATACAGTGTTCCCTTGCTATAAGGCTGGTATATAAAACTGTTCAGTTTAGGTGTATCTTCCTTTGAGACCTTGTGTTCTGTGCTGGAATGAAAACCGTTCCTCTCATCCAGAGCCTTACAGAGAGGGAGCACTGCCCTTTGTGAAGTCTCCTGGTTGTTAGTTCTCCTCCTCTCCTTGTTCTTAGTGTGCTAGTCGATGGACCCTAGTGCATGCTGGCTCCTGCATGTCAAGCCAATCGGATGCTTTCTGCTGAGCTGTTCCCAGTTGAACTTGCCATGAACATTAGGCTCTTCCCTGCTACTACTCTGCTAGACTTGGCTGAGCACCAAACCTGGACTAGCCTTTGCTTTGTGCTTGGATATCCAATGGCTTGCTTGTAGTTTTAATTCCTTAGATGTTTTGTTTTTAAGATGAATGTTTCAGTGAAATATGTCTGGCTCCTGATGGCCAGAGAGATCTCCCACCCAAATGAGTCCCTGATTGCAACGTGAGGTTCACCGTTTATACTTCCTCAGACAAAGCTCTTTTTTGGGTGTAACTTGGGCATATGAGGAGGGTGTTGGGCTGTGGAGGCTAGAGAAGGATTTGAGTGCTGCAATTTTTAACCCTATTAAATTTAAACTTAAAATTATTTTTTGCCATCAGGATTGTTCTCAATAGTTAGAGCTTGTTTCTACTCAGTGGTTGGGTGCCTACCAACTGTCAGTTGGCAGTGGTGGAAAGGGAAGGACCTGTCAAAAATGAGCTTTATCCTTAGTGTTTGCAGGAGGAGGATGTGGTGCGTTGCTCTGCATCATCAGAAGAGTAGAGGCTCTCAGAAAATTAAATCTGGAATTTTACATAGCTGAGGGGGAAATTCATGTAGGCTGGGTTTATGGCCTTAGGAGGGCTGACTTCTTTGAGGATGGATTGTTTACCAGAGTGCTGCAAGGGTGCCTTGTGAGGCGAGGTGGCACGTGAGCAGTACACTGATCCTGGAGCATGCCCAAAGAGTGGGAACGTGGCTGAGCCTGAGCTTCCGCATGGGTTCAACCATGCAGGTGGCAATGTGGGGTGAGACTACCAAGCAGTTTCTCTAAATCAAGTCACCACCATGAGCAGAGCAAAACTCCCTCATTCTAGCAAGGCAAGAAAAGAACCTCAGCCAGTGGTCTTCAGATGTAAGAAAATGGTGTGGTATCTCATTTGTTCTGAAACAGCGTCAGGTAATTTACTGAGCTTTCTTGCCTGGTTTCTCAAGAATTAGTTTTAACTGTATTGTACTGTCATTATGCACTGTTCATATGAGAGGTGGAAGTTGCTTAATCCTTGGATTTTGAACAGTGATCTGAGTTTGAAAACACTTCTAAATATAGGGTATAAGGCTGCTGTTTCTCTTGAGCATTGAATTAATAAGGTTGAATGTGACACATTTTCATAAATAATCTTATTTTAGCCATTACTTCAGTCTTTTGGATTTTGTTACCTGATGTTTACAGGCTTGTAATGCTGTTATTCACATCCTTAACAGATACCTGAGATACTTAGGAGGCTATAGAGAAATCAAATAAAGATTAGTTACTAGGATATCTTGGATCTGACTTTTTTTTTTTTTAACTAAGGCAGGCGTGGTTTAGAGGAAAGATATCGGATAGTTGAAATGGGCAGACATAGAAAAATCTATCATAAAATTGGAAAGGATTATTTCACCAATGGCTGCATCCTCTTAGGAAGATTTAACTTGACTTTATGTAGTGCTAACTTCTAGCCATGCAGTTTTATGTGTAGAATCAAGCACATCCTCTACCAAGCCAAACATTTCCAATTACTTAGAAACTTGGCTGAACTAAGCCAGGCTTTCAGAAGCAGAGAAGAAGGTTTGTCTCTGACTACACGTATTTCCAGGAATGAGATCAGGGAGATGAATAGTTTTGAGTGAAGCTTTTATTATCCAGAAGGTCCAAAGCAGTATGCAGCTTACTTTATTATTATTATTATTATTATTATTATTATTATTATTAAAGGCTTTGTCTTACCTTGGTCTGTGATGTCTTTGAGACTCCCATTGGTGTATGAGCCTGCCATAAAATTACAGTTCTTTGTGTCTGGATTGTTTTTGAGGAACTCCGTTGAACAGACTATGCTTAATTTCTTATCGTAGTAAAATGCCAGGCATCTTACGAGCTAGCTACTGTTATGATTTCTAGAGTGGCAAAAGTGGTTACCAGAGACCTGCTTTGACTTTGTACGTAAGCACACAACTCAAGGCAGGAGGAACAGTCATATGTAAGTGGCAATCAGTTTATTTTAGGAGGAGTGAAAACAAACTTGGTAATTTTGAGCTACAGAGTGAAAATGGAAGGGAGTGAGGGTGGGAAGAGTTGAAACTGTGTGACACATCCTAGATATAAAGCTGGGCATAGAGACTTCTAATTGCTGCAGTTAGTTTTTTCAAATTGCAGCTAACACCTGACTGAATGTGTGTGTTACGATTTAGTGTGTAGGCACATCACTGGTGCATTTGGAGGTGTGGGAGGGTGTTACTTTTATTTATGTATTTATTTTCAGTCAGATTTGGTGCTAGGAATTGGTGGCCTTGTTGCAAAGTCACCAAGTGAAATGCATGCGTAACAGACTTACTGCCTACTGTATCGTGATGGTAAACTCTCATTTTTATTTTGCAAAGGTTTAAAAGCTGGCTCTGGCTTTATGTGCTTGCTGCCTTTGCTCAGTATAACTTCTTAGTGCTGCTATGAGTTCCTATTCATGAATACACCAGAAAACATTTATATTCTAGACTGGTTGTCATTTTGACTTATGAAAAGGTTTCAATTTCCCAGTTTAGTATTCCAAGTTAGAAGAACTTGCCTTTTCAGTGGTAAATTTATTTTGTCTCTTTCTCTGTTGCATTGAAGGGGCCTGCTGCTTCAGCTTTACTGGATTGTATTTTGTATTTACCTTGCTGTGGATTTCTGTGATGTTTTATAGTCATCCAGGTCTCTGATTACACATTTTAGTATTGGTATAGCAGTTGCACGTCTGCTACTTTTGGAGTCCTTTGATTGAAGGCATGTGGAAAATTAGTATTTTAGAAAGCTCCTTTGTGTCACTTCTTGGTAGATCACTTGAATAAGAACTTAGTAAGTATTTTAAATTTTTGGAATGACATGCTTAGCATTCTCCTTAATAGTTATTGAGTTTTATTTGGAATTTTAGGTAGAAATTTTTTCTGTAGAAGCAGAGGCAGGTGACCCAGGAGGAACATAGAGATGCTGTCCAGCTGTGGGATGGGTTAGGAAAGCTGAGCCCACCTGTAACTGAACCTGGCAAGGGATGTGAAGAGCACCAAGCAAGGATTCTGCAAATAAACAGCAAAAGTATGGGCCCACTGCTAGATGGGGTGGGGACTTTGGTGACAAAGGAAACAAAAAAGGCCAAGAAACTCAATGTCGTCTTTGCCTCG
Source organism: Anseranas semipalmata (assembly GCA_013399115.1). Classification (NCBI taxonomy): domain Eukaryota; kingdom Metazoa; phylum Chordata; class Aves; order Anseriformes; family Anseranatidae; genus Anseranas; species Anseranas semipalmata. The sequence goes on along the minus strand of VXAA01006835.1, from coordinate 7,445 downwards.
GTCTTTACTGCTAAGGCCGGCCTTCAAGAATTCCAGGCTCCTGAGACCAGAGAGACAGTTCTGAGCAATGAAGACTTACTCTTTGTGGAGGAGGAGTCAGGTTAAGAAACATTTAAACAGACTGAACATAGCTAAGTCCATGGGGTTTGACAGGATTCATGCACAAGTGCTGATGGTGCTGCCTTATATAGTTGTGAGGCTGCTCTCTGTTATCTTCAAAAGGTCATGGAGACTGGGAGATGTTTGTGAAGACTTGAAGAGAATAAATGTCATCCCTACCTTCAAGAAGAGCAAGAAGGAACATCAAAGGGAACTTTGATGGTAGCTCTTAATCCCTGGGAAGGTGATGGAGCAACTAATCCTGTAAATGTTTTCCAAACACATGAAAGACATGATGGTAATCAGGAGTAGTCAGCATGGATTTCCAAAGGGTGAATTGTTCTTAACAAATGTGATAGCCTTCTGAGAAGACGTGACTAGCTTGGTGGACAGGGGGAAGGCAGTGGGTGTTGTTTACCTTGACTTCAGTAAGGCTTTTGATGCTGTTTCTCATAACATCCTCGTAGACAAGCTGACAAAATACAGGTTAGATAAGTGAACGGTGTGGTGGACTGAAAACCAGATGAACCTCTGGGTCAAGAGGGTTGTGATCAGCAGGACAAAGTCAAGCTGTAGGCAAGTCACTAGTGGTGTAGCCCAGGAAAATACCGGGGCCAGTACTGTTTAACACTTCAATGACCTGGAGGATGGGGCAGTGTCTGGCAGTGTGCACTCTCAGCAAGTCTGCATATGATACAGAATCACAGAATGGTTGAGGCTGGAAGGGACCTCTGGAGGTCATCTGGTGCAACCCCCTGGTGATGCAGAGCCACCTAGAGCAGGTTGGCCAGGACCATGTCCAGACAGTTTATGAATATCTCCAAGGCAGGAGACTATGCGACCTCTCTGGGCAACCTATTCCTGATACAGAATTGAGAAGAGTGGCTGGTACACCAGATGGATGTGCTGCTATTCATGGGGACGTGGACAGGCTAGAGAATTAAGCAAAGAAGAATCTCATGAGGTTCAACAAGGGTAAATGTGAATTCCGATGTCTGGGCGGGAATAACCCTATGTACCAGCACATGCTGGGGGCTAACTGGCTGGAAATCGGCTTTGCAGAGAAGGACCTTGGGGTCCTGGTGGACAGCAAGCTGACTGTTGTATTGGGCTTATGTGGCAAGGTTTTGGTAGTGGGGGGGGGTACAGGGGTGGCTTCTGTGAGAAGAGTCCAGAAGCTGTTCCATGTTAGAGAAGAGCCAGTTCCAGCCAGCTCCAAAAGGAACCTGCCTCTGACCAANCATGAGGTTCAACAAGGGTAAATGTGAATTCCGATGTCTGGGCGGGAATAACCCTATGTACCAGCACATGCTGGGGGCTAACTGGCTGGAAATCGGCTTTGCAGAGAAGGACCTTGGGGTCCTGGTGGACAGCAAGCTGACTGTTGTATTGGGCTTATGTGGCAAGGTTTTGGTAGTGGGGGGGG
>VXAA01006834.1:1020301-1161549 GCA_013399115.1 Anseranas semipalmata | reverse complement strand
CGGGGCTCACGGCGCCTCTCGCGAGAGGCCGCGCGGGGCCGCTTCCCGCTCACAAGATGGCGGCGCCCGCGGAGGCGGCAGCCGCTGAGGGCCGGTTCCGCACGCGCGATGTGCTGGTTGCCGGGGGCCCGTCCGACTTCGGGTCGCTGCTGCTGTCGGCGCCGGTGTTGGCGGGGCTGGAGGCGGCTGGGTTCCACAGGCCTTCCCCGGTCCAGCTTAAGGCCATTCCCCTGGGGCGCTGCGGGCTGGGTGAGCGGGCGGTCTGGGCGCGGGGCTGAGGCGTGCTGCGGGGCTGGGAGCGGGGCTGGAGGCAGCTTCCCCGCCCTTGATTTCGGTGTTGGCTTTTTGCAGATCTCATTGTGCAGGCCAAGTCCGGCACTGGCAAAACCTGTGTCTTCTCCACCATTGCCCTGGACGCGCTGCTGCTGGAGAGCCCAGCCACGCAGGTGAGCACCAGCCCCGGGCTGCTGCTGCGCGCTGGGCGTTTGCCGCCTTTATCTGGCGTGAGGTGATTTGCCTTGGGTTATGGGAGGTAATTGCTCTTTTTGTTGGGAAAACAACATTCTCTTCTGTGGTATTTGTGTTTCTGTTTATGTTGTAAGACGCAATTGTTTGGTATACCTGTAAATGTAAGTTTAGTATACTGCTGTAAGTAACGTTCTGTTGTTGAAAGTTTTTTTTTTTTTTTTTTGTACTACTGATGTATTAATTTTGTAAGGAGAAACATGTTTGATTGTGTAGTGGGTTATACATAAACCGTAATATTTGAAATCATCCCAATTTGATGCCATGCTTTAATTTTCTGAACTGTTCTGTGGCTTTTGGATATAATTCTCTGTCCCTTACAGGCTCTTATCTTGGCTCCTACACGAGAGATTGCTGTGCAGATTCATGCTGTGATTACAACTATTGGAATAAAAATGGAAGGTTTGGAATGTCATGTCTTCATTGGAGGGACTCCTTTGAACCAGGATAAAATCAGACTAAAGAAATGCCATATAGCAGTTGGCTCCCCAGGTAAGGATATGGTGCATTGTACTTCATTGGATACTGTACGGTACTTCACAGTACAGTAATTGGTACATTTGAAATCTGGATTTTTTTTTTAATAATAGAGGAGAGTCCCAAAGGGCAGTGCCAAAAATGTTTAGACTAAGATTGTATTTTTAGTGAGAAATTATTCTAAATATACCTTTTTTTAAGGCTCGTTAAAGTGAATTTTAAAAATTAAGTATTACAGAATTCATCATTGGAACCTTTGAGTTAATATTTGTGAAGCTCAGTTTACTCTTTTCTTCATATGTAGGTCGAATAAAACAGCTCATAGAATTAGACTATTTGAATACAGCCAGCATTCGTCTTTTCGTTCTTGATGAGGCCGACAAGCTTCTAGAAGAAGGCAGCTTTCAGGAGCAGATCAAGTAAGGAAAACACTTATCTCATGCATTTATCTGCAGATTAGATGCATATTTGTTAGTCATTCTCATTTCTTTCTCTCATAGTTGGATTTACTCTTCACTGCCAGCCAATAAACAGATGCTGGCTGTTTCAGCTACTTATCCTGAATCACTAGCTAATGCTTTGACGCGGTACATGAGAGAACCAACATTTGTGAGGTTGAATCCTACTGATCCAAGTCTTATTGGTGAGTCATTTATATTGGTAATGCTATCAATAGAGTAAGAAGAGTATACTAAAACCAAAGCATGCATCTTTAAAATTTTTAGATTCTTCATGTGTTTCAGCCTCTTAAGAAAAACCTGTTTGGTAGATTCTTATTTGGTAACTGTGTTTACATTTGAAAGTCTGTTTTAGCTGCAGTGACATGTTGACAGCAGCATAGCACTTTGCATGTTTTTATGGAAACCCTTCGTTTGATGGTCTTTTTGGTTTCAGGGCTGAAGCAGTATTACAAAATTGTGAATTCCCATCCACTTCCACATAAAACATTTGAGGAAAAAGCCCAACATCTACAGGAGTTGTTTAGCAAGATTCCATTTAATCAAGCACTAGTCTTCTCAAATTTGCATAGCAGGTAATAAATCTGAAATAAAATCTGTAAGAAAGCATGTTCAAAAGCAACAGTTATAATATCCAATCGTGGATAAACTTTTATGGATCTTCTATAAATGTCTCAAAGTAATATGCAAATTTCCGAAATACAGGTGGGAAATACTGAAACGGTCGGAAATATTGAAAATAAGGCGTTAGCACAAAAGTACCTTGTACATTAGAGTACAGTGAGACCTGATACGCTGTTGCCTTTGTTTATCTGTAAGGTGACTGTCTGTAAAGTGATAGTCGTAATTTTGGAATGTTGGTTATATAGAATAGTCTTTTTTTTTAATAAGTGCACATAGGCTGTTACGTATGTGGCTTTATTTATCATTTCCTTTGTGTATATTCTATCAGGGCTCAACATCTGGCTGAAGTATTAACGTCCAGAGGTTTTCCTGCTGAGTGTATTTCAGGTAAGCCAATTCAAAACTTTCTGATTCTGTGGGTTGAAGTTGTGCATATATGTGACCTAAAATAGGAAAATTCATCTCAAAAGCTTGGTTTGCATGACTTCTGTTTAAATAACTGAGAATAGCATTTGAATCTTCATAGGTCTTTAAGACTTGTATATTATTTTATTTTTTACGTTGATCAACTTTGCAGTCTTCTAATTTGTCTGAGAATCACTTTATGAATGTTTGGACAAGTGCACTGTTTTATTTGCAAAGGAAAAGCTTACTTAAATTTGCAGCTTGAAGCCATGTTTTTTGGGAATGCAGATGTTGAATTTAAATCTCTATTTGTAGCTTCGCTGTAAAAAGCTGATAGCTAGCTCTTAATGTTTATTAGAAATCTTCCTTTGAATTTTTACTTCAACAGTCTTTCATGGCTGATGGGGTGGTAAAATAAAGTTTGTCTAAAATCAGTGTTATTCAAGTGGGTTAAGTACTTTCATAATTGGTTTCTTTCTCAAACAAGTAAAAGAATTATTTTTGTAATGTATCTTTTTCCCCATTCTCAAGTTTGTTTTGCTTGTTTCCTGTCACTCATTTAGAAGTGATGTTTGAGGAAGTTTCTCTCAACCTTACCACTCAAGTCAGCTACAGTTTACAAAGTATTGTCTTTTAGAATTTTAGGGGCATAAAACTGAAGAACATGAACTACTTCTAATTTTTATTTTTCTAGGCAGCATGAATCAAAATCAACGACTCGATGCTATGGCTAAATTAAAACAATTCCACTGTAGAGTTCTGATTTCCACAGACTTGGTGAGTTAGTATTTCATAGCATATGTATTGTAAATAAAGCTATTTGATAGAATTAGATCTGACTTGGCATTGAGTAGAACATAAATGTACCAATAAAGTATGTGATTTGAGCATTGTTTGTGACTTTTCACTGTGAAACTTAGAAACTTTCTCCAATTACTTATCTGTTTCAAAAACCAGTTTTAATTTAGTTGTTGGATGGCAGAAGTTTGTAGCGATTTCAGAGGAGTAAAGTGTTAACTTTGGGTAGGAGCTAAGGGAAGGTGTAGTTTTTCTTTAGTGCAGTATACTCACAGTAGTAACATCCCAAACAACTTCAGATAAAGCAGTGGTTATGTTTGAAGCACTCAGTTTTTTTGGTGATTGATGTATTTCTTTTTTTGATTGCTTGAGGTTCTGTCATGAAAAAAAACTACTGCATGCTGTCAGGTTGATTTTTTGATGCTGGGAAGAAATATGCTTGTTTGTCCTGGCTGTACAAAAAGGAATAAACAAAATGATCCCTAGTTTTCATTAACCCAATGCTGTATGCCTGTTCTACGTGTATTACTGTAAACTCACTGGAAAATTGTAGATGCTTTATGGTGTGTTGTAACAGCTAGAAGTTACTACACGAGCAGTTACTCCCAAATGTGTTGTGGTATTTATTTAAATGTCTTTTCAGCATATTCAGTTATCTATCCCCTTGTTTCCCTTTTGTTTTCTCAAGACATCTCGTGGAATTGATGCTGAAAAAGTGAATCTGGTTATCAATCTGGATGTACCTGTAGATTGGGAAACGTACATGCATCGTATTGGCAGAGCTGGGCGCTTTGGTAAAAGCACAGTTGTGGATTTCTTGAGGATGCACCAGCTTCCATGGGTCTGGTTAGGTAATTATATTTTCTATTGTGTGTCACAGGAACTTTGGGCTTATCTGTGACATACTGCTGCCGCGGAGAGGAAGAAAACACAATGATGAAAATTGCCCAGAAATGTAATCTTCGGCTTCTGCCTTTACCAGGTGAGCTCTGTTCTGTGAATGCAGCTGTAGCTTCTTTTGTTGCTGTTGCTTTCTGCTGCTCACTCAGCACTTCAGACCTCTACAGTGAGCTGACATGCATCTCCTCTGCTGAAGTTGCATAATTTCTGGTACAGTCAGGCTTTTCATCCTCTGTGCTTGTCCTCTTGTGTAACTGCTGCAGTTGTGTGAAGGAATAGAAAATGAACTTAGTGCATGCCTTTGGATAGGGAGAGGAACTCGGAATCCAGCTGTTGCTCAAGCAACTACATAACTACTTGAATTTCCAGAAATTTAGTATTAAGCCTTTCTCAGGCTGTAAGATATAGTAGAAGGAAAGAATAATTGAAACAGCAGATGATCTGCTACCTTGCTTTGCCAGAAGCTGTTCTGCCAAAAACGTAGCACTTATCCTTTTTACATAACTTCTGATTTTTTACCTAATTAAATAGGATACGAAAAATAGGTGGTGAGTAATGCAGTGCTTGTTGTATTAATCGACTTCTTGATGCCTTCTATGAAGAAAACGTTCTGGTTATTTGAGCTCTTTCAAGAAGTGAAGAGGTTGGTTTGCACACTTTGACATTTCTTAACATCTTATCTGCACTTTTGCAAAGCTTTACTTCCGTACTCATTTGAATTCCAGAAGGAAAGATGCACTTAATTGAGTGCCTGCTTGTTTCCCTTTTGTGCAGAGCCTATACCTTATGGAATGATGGATCAGTTTGAAGACTGGGAGGTTGAAGTCAAACCTGTTGTATATACAGGTGCTTCTGTGAATTCTGACACTGTGTGTCTTAAACCAGAGGAGCCAGTACTTCAGTCTGTCCAAAATAGTTTTGCAGAGGTGCTTCAGCCTCGTTCTAATCTTCCAGGTGATAATTCTTCTGTAGAGAGACCAAAAAAGGCTCTGAAGCAAAAGCTGGTGAAAAAGTGCACCAATTCCACAAATGTGGAAAAAGGCAGCAAAAGCCCCAAAACTTCCAGTTGCAATACAGAACAGAGGAATCGAGTAGAAACTGTCTCCAGAATGGGTGTACAAAATAACACAGAGGCTTCAGATGAGGAAGCCTTAAAAAAAAATCTTCCCAGAATTCCATGCTTGTCATCTTTCAAAAACCAACAGAGCATTCCCTGGAACTTCTCAGAGTTTGTTGAAGACTATGAATACTTTATTAAAGAAGGGTTGGAGAGAGATGTTGAAATTTTAAGAAGCTATTCAGGCCCAGTGGAACAATGTGAACTCCCCAGAAATGGTGGTGTAGAGTGGAAAGAGATGGAACATAATACAGAGGCAGTAGCAAATGGTGGTGTGTCTGTTGACAGCGATGGTTCATACAGTTCAAGGGCTTCCTCCAACAGTAGTGAAAATAACTCATGCTTTGAAGCATTTTCAGATACACAGAAGAACGCTGTTCCCGCCGTGCGTCAGGGTCGTGCAGGCTTCTGTCCTAAACCAGAAAAGCCTAAGGAGCTATCACAAGTCCCAGAGCAAAATCAAGTGAAAAAGAAAATTCTGAAACAAAATTCTAAACAGAAGAAAAGCCATTACCGTCAATGCCCTAATCCTTCCACGAGGAAAACTGAAGATGACTGCTCCTGTGGCTCTTGGGACGATGCTGTTCCTGGCTTTCCACACGAGGCTTGGAGTTGCAAAAACTACTGGAAATCTTACTATCAAGCATGGCAAAACTACTATGCTGCAGTGTCTTGCTTGCACTACAGGAAAAGTTACAGGCAGTTTAACTGGATGAATGCTTATCGTGTCAACTCAGTCTACCTTCAGGAACTGCTGAAAAGTGGTGATTAATGCTGCTGCTGTTAAGGACAGGCTGCTTGGTACAGTGAATGGACAACATCTATGGAAACATAACTGCCTGTCTACAAGTACGTTGGCAGACATAAACAGATTGACGAAAAATAGTCTTTTTCATATGCGAGCTGTGTCTAGGTAAATGTTTTACATGCATTCCCGTGATGGTGTTACAAGTTGTTAATAAAAGGAAATGAAAGACAACTGGATGTTCAGTTGCAATCTTTAAAATGCTGAATAAATAGACAAAAGTCAGCTGCTTCTATGTAAGAAACATAAGGAGAAAATGCAAACCAACCCAATTTTCTCTGCTTGCTTTCCTTTCCTGTAACTTTTAGTTGAAGGTGAATTCACAATGAGACTACAAAAGTTGTTTATAGTCAGAGATCACTCCCTTTTCTGTAATTCTCTTATTAAACATCAGGCACCTGTTAATAGCGACAGACTAAAGCCTGCATCTCAATGTCTGTATTGCTAATTTTAGTCCAGTTAATTAACACTGTATAAATAACACTTCTATAGCTAGGTATATGGCAGGCTGTGCAGTAGGGGATGGTTTAATTATGTACAAAATGTGCAGCTTTTATAATTGGTCTGTCCCTCTGGGTGCAACAATATCAGACTTGCCACACTTACAGGAAACTATAATTATAAATGAAATTACCTTTTAGTACTAAAACTAATTGGTATTTCCTGTTTTGGTTGCACTGTGTTGTATGCAGCTATCGTGAAGCAGGACAGGATGAAAGTAGTGGCTGGCTTAGGTTATTGATACTAGTCTGATTCTTTGCACTAATTTTGAAACTTCATCCTCGAGCTTTAGGTATGTTTGAGATCATAGAAGAAGATTTCTATGGCTAGTTCCTTTGATTTCTCAAAGTTCACCAGAGCACATCTAATCTGTTGCCTTTTTCTTTTTTTTCTCTTGATCAGAGTAAGGTTGGAGTTTCTTTAACGAAAGCACTGTTTCCTACCTACTATGAACTGTACTTCCAAGGAGAACTTTTTCTTTAATTTGGTGAAATGGATGTCTTCAAGGATACTTGATTGCTCATCTTCAGCCATTTTCAAATTAATTTTGAGAAATGCAATACACTTTCACTCAGCTTATGTAAATAAATTGATTGTTGTTTGGGAGTTCTAAATGTTGTTGTAATATTCCTGTGCAAATCCCGTGGTGTCCCTGGCAGTACTTTAGACCATCTTGTGTAGTTGTGGGTCTAAACTTTATACCGTGCAGTTTAGACTCTTTGCTGCACAGAAGAACTTCAGGATTGTTTTAGCTCATGAGTGGCATTGAAAGTTAGCACAAGATTAGTCAAGAAGAATGCTGTCCTGCATTGGAGAATGCTTGTTGGTGTGTTTCCCCCCCCCCCCCTTCCTTTCAGCTGGTGAAATGGTGGCCCCTAGTGGGTGTCGTGCTTTACTGCAAAAAAGAAAAGTCTAAGTTGTTCAGCTCTCACTGGCTGTTAGAGCTCACGTAGTAAGTAATAGCAGTTTGTTTAAATAATTTTGAAATTTTTTATAATACTTCTACGTGACACTTTCTAATATGGTTAGGATGAGATCAGCTCTACTTGTTTTGCAGTTGAAACAATCTGACCCTATCTGTGATATAGAATGCCAGCCTTTGGCCTAACAGGAACTTCCAAGACCAGATTGCCTTTTGGAAGAAAGGCATAATATGTGCTCTTTAAATTTAATAAATACTACTTTAGGAGTATTTTTCTTTCTGTTCTTCTCTTCCCTTGCCTTACTCCACTGTGTCACAACACAGGGAGAGGGCTCTTCTACATTACATCTGCATAATTTGAAGATTTTGTTCTTGTTTCCAGGATGAAGTTTGCTACAACTGTTAACATGCAAAAGGAGGTTGCTGTAAAGGTTGCTCTTAGGTATCTGCTTTAATGCTTTCCTACAGCATCTCAATTATCTTGCTGTTCTTGTCAACTATTGCTGAATTAAGAGTTTTAGTATTTAAATGCAAGTCAAGTTGCTTAGGCCATCACCCAATGTTTTCCAAAAGAACCTCCCAGAATTTTTTTTTTAGAAGAAATCTACAGCATCATCTTGGTATTTGTGGCACATACTCTGTTTAATCCAGATTGGATACATCAGGTACAGCAGTGGCACAAGACTCAATACTGTAAATGATATACAAGTTTCAACATATGCACTACAATTCCAAAAGAAGACAACAGGAAACTTGGTTCTTCTAGAAAGTTGTTCTCAAATGAAGCTACCTGCAGTTGTATACAGTACATTTTGTATCTGTCCTCTGATGTTTGTAAGCAAAGCCCATTTATAGTACGAAAATAGAAAACAATAAGGTTGAGAGCTTCTCATAACATAAAATTCCTAAAGATAACACCATTGGAATGCCTTACTAATTTATCAAAAATATACCATCACACGCATTTTGTAAGATACTTCATTGGTCCAAGGAGCCGGTGGGAGCTCCCAGTCGTAGTTGCAACAGAACTGAGAAGAACCTTCGGTATGGTTATTAACTTCTCACCCACGCAGCTGCGTGACTTCCTGTGACTAGCACTAGTTTAAATCAAAACAAAAGGAAACACGTGCACACATATACACACGAAAGTAACAGACTATTGACTAAGGTCAAACTCAGGAAGGAATTTTCACAAGCTCTTTGTCACCTGGTCTTTTGAATGATCCACCTGTAGTTTTTCTGGCACAGTTTCTGCATTCTGACTGTAAGTAGCAGTACTTTTCTGGTACGCTTTCTCCAGATTTCTCTATGCTATTTATGTAGGTGTTCATGAACTGAGCTTCACTTACTTAAAAAGGAGTTATTAAATTCTATACAACTTGTGTAATTGGCAAAGAGAGGTGAAATGACTTCTTCGAGGTCACTTAGTGATTCATCAAGACAATTAGGAGTAGAACATAGGTTCCTGATGCTAGCTCTAATCAATGTGCCCAGTGCGTTGCGTTTGCTTTTAAAGTTTTAGAAGGATAAAACCATTATGAAGGGTGTTTATGGCATCCATAAATGTGAAGCCTAAAAACTTGAGTTCTGAAATCGCTTATCTAGTGCAGTTGCTTAAAGTGTTGGAGAAGCGATTTTTTAATCAAGTAAGGTGTATTTTATTGGTAAGTTATGTGGAAAAGGGGTATTATCTACCTAATTTTAAAAGCAGAATAAAGTCTTCAGTTAAAAGCTGCTGCTGTTTGTAAGCTATCCATGAATGCTGACTTTGTAGCTCTGACATCATCTGACATTGATAAAATATTAAAACAGGATCCAAGGGATGTTGCAACCCATAAATTAAACGTGATTTTTAATATACTGAATCTGTTTTATAATACATGTAAGATACAACATATTTGCAACCTTTTTACTTAAAAAAGCAAAATATTTGAAGAAATATTGCTTCCTCCAGCTGGTATTTGACTTTCATGCACACCCCTTAAGTCGTTTAAACTAGAATGATGGTTTGCAGTACGAGTCTATTATGAACTGCTTCAGGTTAAGTAACCAGCATTGAGTTAAATTTAGTATTTCTGGAAACTATAAAGGAGGATGTATTTTTCCAAAGTTTCCTTTTGAATTGTATATTAATTTTATTCCACACCAAAGTCACGTGTGTTACTTAGTTTACCTTTTCTCCATTTCACTTTTACAATGACAATTATTTGATGCAAAAAAGGCAGCTTTCTTGCCATGCGGAAAGGAGAATAATTTAACAAGATGCGAGAGAGTATAATGGCAACGAGGGAAGGGAAAATAAGATAAGAATTATGGCTGAACAGCAGGGGAAAAATCCTTGACATTGAGATCTATTAGTCTGGAATAAGCTCTCCAGGGAAGCAGTGGGAGTCCTTTCCGTGGAGTATTTTAAATGTAATCTAGAGAAAGCAGTGTGATACATTGCAGTGAAGGATCTTCTCCTAGCGGGGCATGGATTACATTTTTTATTCTTTAATTTTTATGTACCAGGTTGTGTTATTGATAGCCTCTTCTTTATGGCTATCCCTAATACTTTTAGAGAAAAAAAAAAGTAAAAGTTGGATTTTGGAGAGAGTAGATGGAAGTCAAAGCATGGGTGGGAAAGGTATTTCTCATCATTCTTTGCCAATTGGGTGTGTTTCCTTCTATTAGCAATGCCAGGTGAGAAGAGAGTGAAACTATAGAACATGCTGAAAATCTGTGGAAATTATTTTTCTCCTAAAAAAGAGTTTTGAAGCAAAATGCGTGGACAAAGGTGTTGCTTCTTTAATATTTTTAGTATTGCTTTATGAAAGACTTGAAAAACAATCCCCTTCCACTTGCTTTCTATACAAAAAATCTGTTTTTTTCTTTTTTCATGAAGAAGGAAAAGCTATAAAAACTTGCAAGGAATTAGAGGGTGGGGGAAGGTTTTTTGAAATGAACTGCTAACATACTATTGACGTTTTGCTGAGCAGTCTCACTGATCGGGCTGTTCTGTACCACCTGCCTTTCAGAAAGGTGTCAGGACTAGAACCTACCTACGTTTCTGGATACTTCTGGAGGCAGCCCACTGCTGAAGAAGCCCTCTTTCATGTGCATCAGGAATGACAAGGATGGAAGGGGTATGTGCTGTTTTTTGTATCCGTAGCAATGTATGTGTTTCGCCCTGGTAGTGGGGAAAGGGAGAGGGACGCTGGTAAGGCAGGGCAGTACTGGGAACCACTGGAGAGAATGGCCCAAGTCCTTCAGCTAAAGTTCTGGTCTAGGCATTCTCAGGATTGATTTGGCTTTATCTGAGAAATGGTTTGTAAGTTATTTAAAGATTATGAAGAGCCTTGAAGTTCAGTAAAGCTAATTGCTTCCCTTTATTGTAAGAAAAAGTGGCTGTAGTACAGCTCCCATGCTCTTGGGTGCAAATGCTTGGCCTTCTTCCATGCATTCCGTCTGAAAGATGTTATGTTACGCCCTACCAACCACTGATACAGTGGTGGTGGATTCTTGTCTTTGCTGTTTCAATGAATGCACAGTGCTCCCATAATGAGGATATAGCTGTGTTGGGCAATCCAGGGAGGTTTTGTGCAAGCATATTTTCAAGTGCTTCAGAAGCTTTACTCACTCTATTTCAAATCAGCATATAAGGGGAGCTAATGCCTCCAATAAAAATACCTTTAGTCCTGTTCCTCTAGGCTCAGACTTCCTTAATTTGGTCTGTCTTTATCCTCTGAAAGTCTGTGCTGAGGTACTGACTGCATGGGGCAGCACATGCTGAGTTAATGGTAGAAGAGGCAAGCCAAATATTTTTGAGCAAGGATAACGCTGATTCCTCTTCCATGGAAAAGAACAAAGACCAGGGCTGCAGCCATCCAGAAACCCCAAGGACTGGCTTTCCTCCTTACTTATATTTTTTGCATCTTAAAAATGTTGATTTTTTTTTTCAGAAAGCATTTTGATCGATAACAACGAAATAATACACCAAACATGCTGTAGAAAGGGGTTGCTATGATTGCTATTTACAGATAAAGAAATGGGTGCAGAGAGATGAAGTGGCTTGTTTACCACTCCACAGTAAATCAAGAAAAAGAAAGGCAGCACTGAGAATCCATGTCGAGTCCCTGGTTCTTTGTAGTTGTTTACTCCTGTGCAGTGGAAGGAACACTGTACCCTATCAGTATGGTAGCATTTAACCCTCACTCTGTGCCAGTGTAAATGAGGTTGTAAGGTGGAAAGTGGTGGAGAGCAAGGCCTCTGATCTACAAGGCTGAGGGTGGTCAGATGGGGAGCAGATATGATGACAAATAATGGAGTTAAAGCAAAGGAAGATTAAATTAAAACATCAAGAAAAACTCAATAATGCTAAGATTAACTGCAGTATAACCTCCTACAGGAAGCAGCAAAGGCAGAGCGTTTCAATCATTTAAAACAGGACTAAACATAGTTTTTGGTAACATATTACAGCACTGGAATAAATGACTATAAGCTGGTGCAGCTACTGAAGGCTTAGCCATAGCCCTAATATTCCTAGAACGTTGTAGGTTTCTAAGGAGGGTATTGAGTTAATGCATGAGCTGTCCGAGTCCACTTTATAGACTAATAGGTTAGGAGTGCTAACAAAGCAGATTGCTAGCTCATATGTTTAAGTCAGCATGTAGGTCTATATCTATCTATACATGTATGTGTCTGGGTATTTATTTATATGTGTATGTGTGTATATGTGTATATAAGTATTACATCAGGATAGATTATGACAGATGTTAAAAAAAAAAAGCATCCCTTTGCTGAATCAGCCTCAAACATGCTTTGAATAGTTAACTGTAGTGTTGGTAAAATCACAGTTCAGAAACAAGATCCTTGAAATCTATTCTATTGCAAGCTGTTGGGGGCTAGGTTCATTGCCATTTATGGGTGTGTATAGGGCCTTGAAGGGGCATTTGTGCATAACCACAATAATTACAATAATTAGCCAGACAGTGTATGACAAGTGAAAGGGGCTCAGGAAGCGAGAGGTGGGTGACATTTTCTCACTCTGCCCTTCATGGACCACACCTGTTATGAAAAGGGGACTTGAGAAAGGCAGAATGAAAGAATAGAGTTGTTATTCTTAGAGGGGAAAATCAGTTATGTTTCAGGACTATGTATTTCCTTACAATAAATTATTCCTAGAAAGATTTTAGAAAGAGGGGCTAGGACTGACCACACCTTAGTTAAAAGTATTAGCTTCCTGGCAGTACCACAGTGTTACTGTTTTTGGTTGACTAGAAGTACATAAATTTTCTCAGACTAACTATAGAACTGCAAAAAGAAAATACTGTCTGTACCACAGTTTATCAAATGTTTTCCAAAATCCAGCACTGCTCCCCCTTCTCAAATGGATGCATGCTCTATGTCCTGTGCTGGGACTGGATAACTAAAATTGCTAACCTAGTCTACCCCCAAAATCAGTGCAACCCAGAAGCCATTGATGAGACAACTGGAGCCCCAAGACTGTGAAAAAGCCAAATACCTCTCTGTCCATGCAAGATATTTGGCTGTGGGGTTAATTATTATCAAGTATAGATCCAGATATTATTTGGCTACTATTTACAATGGGTTGTATGTTCAGTGCTAGCAAAGAAATCCACGTATAGAAAACAAAAATAAAAAATCATGGGCATACATTACAAGAAACCTCTGTCAGACTTATGAACGCTTGATGCAGTTGAGTTCAGTGCTTTCTCATTCTTTGCCGTTTGTGTGTACAGTATTAAAAAAGAATCCTACCTTTTTTTTTTCCTTTTTAAAAATACAGAACTGATAGTCTAGTCACACTCTTACAAGTAAGTGGTAACAAAAATAGAAAGCAGATACCCATGTGGGACTAAAACTCTACTGAAGCCTGTCTTTTTTTTTTTTCCACAAATATGTTTTCACAGACAATAATTAGCAGACAAACACACTGTTTGCAATTGCACTGTATTGACTTAAAAGGCGGATACAAAAGTGTCTAAATAAAGAATGCCATCCAGGGTGAAATAGTTGTGTGTGTGTGTGTGCATGTGTGCACATGTGTGTGCTGACACATGCTTGTATTTTCCTGCTGTGCACTGAATTATGAAAACATGCTCTGCTCTTTGAAATGCAGTGTTGCTCTGATGTGGTTCTGCTGCACACTCGCACGCACACACACAGAGGAATGGAAATAGGTTTCTGTGACAGGTGGCTTCTTTGTCTAAATCTTTTCCTATAAAAGAAAAAAACGTGAAATTTTGGTTGGTTTGAAGGTTCTGCTCCATGAAGAAAAAAAAATCACAAAATCCATTGTTTTTCACCTTTTTCAGTCATTTCCTCATGAATAAATATTATCCATTAAAAACCTTTAAAAAGGTGCTGCGATACACAGTGTTATATTTCTGATTTCTTTATTGACTCTCTTGTTGCCATGATGATTCTTTCCCTTCAGCCTCCACAGGTAATTTCTGCCCTGTACCATGGCACAACGCACTCTCCGTGCAGATTTTACTTTTAACAAGACTCTTGCTCCCTCTCCTAATCCTCCCTCAGTCCACAGCATGAATGCGAGTCTGAAGAAAGCTGCCTCGTTAGGTCTCCATTGCTAATTCGATGACAAAATGTCAGGTTTGTCCATCCAGGCACAATTTGCAGCAAGAAAGGAACATGGAGGTGTGGAGGGAGAGGGGCACTGGTCTTCCAGCCTCCTTCTGTGCATGAGACATCTTACAAGGCAGAGACCTTGACTATGTTGCTTGTGGTGGTGGTAGAAATGTTCGTGGAGTGGCCCGGGCTGCTGGGCGGAGGTCTGCTCTCGCCTTCTGGCGTGAGTGCCGGTGGTGTGGGGATGCTGATGATGGCTGTCGTTATCTGGGCAGTTTTGCAGTTCGGTCGCAGCCCATCATCTGATTTCATGTTGAGACTGGAACGACTGGAAAACAGATTTAGTGGTTTGGCTTTTTTTTTAAAACCAGACAGTAGAAAGGATAGGAATGGTATTTGTTCTTAAGCAATGTTTTACTCCTCTGAACTAAAGGCACCAAAATACTCAGAAGAATCCACTTAAATGCTCCCCCCCAGTTCCTGCAAGGCATCGTTCATTTCTACCCAGTTTACACTGAGCTTTTTTAATATTTCTCATGGTTAGGATATAGCTTTTCACAGGGCAAATTGTTCCATGTTTCCATTTCGTTCTTGCATAATTGTAGTATAATTAAGAGGATATCTAAATACACTATACTGTGTACTCCATCTTTTCAAAGCACAGGTAGTTCTCTCTGAGAAAGAGATGCTGTTTTCCTTGCATTTCGAATGCCTCTTTCAAATTCACTGTCCCTTGATCTTTTCTATTTTTTTCATCTCTGCAGTAGTTTCAAGGATCTGGCAGCTGGGAGCATTCTTATTAGATCTGCATCAATTGCATCCTATAATTAATTACAGAGTGAAAATGATAGGTTGATTTCTGTGCATCTGCACAGCTACAGGAGTCTGCTATTACCAGCCCAACATGTTCATTTTGAACACAAGGCCTGTCCTTTTAAAATGTAGAGCTCCCAGTTGGAAAGCTATTGCTGTTGTTATCTCAGAGTGACTCACAGAGAGGATGTTTTTTGATCTCTCAAGCATCCCAAGAACACCGCAGAACCCATTCTGCTCCCTGGTTACCTCAGGCACAGGCTGAGAGCGGGGCAGTCTTAAAGACTAGGCGGTTCTGCCAGCGGCAAGCAGTACACCCAGTGAGTTGCATTCCCCATGAACAAAAACTCAAAAGCTTTTTCTCTCTCTATTCTTTCGCAGTTGGTAAGCAAGTGAAATAACTAAGTGTTGACATTTAAAATACCATCGCTAGCATCTGATATAGCACCTACTTGAAATGGGTTCACGTTCCCCTGTATTACTGTTTCAAGTGCTGGTTTAAACTACTGTCATCTTGAAACTGCAACAGCCAGAGACTTGTTTTGTGCTTATCCATTCATAATTCATTCTCTGAAATGCCTTTCTGACTTCTTCCTGGCACAAAGTAGCTGCTTGCTGCCCTAAAGGCAGCTTAGTTTCAATTTCCAGATCCCTTTGATAGGAATGGGGAGGAGAAAAATGGTAGGTTCGGAAACAGCCCAGTGCTCAAGAAGCTTAATGGTCTGAGGGGGATTTAGCAAGTCATTTAATAATTGCAAGAAATATACAGTGAGGAAATGATTTTTCAGCAAGTTTTGCATAGAATGATGCTATTTCAAAATTTTCTATCAAAAGAGTAATTTCTTCACCTGTATTACTAACATCTCTTTAGGTGAAAGCTATTAAGACACCATTGTGAAATTTCTCCTGATTTGTTTCTCAGTGATGCTTGTTGCTTACAGTTGTGATTCAGACTTGGATAATGAAAATCGGTGAACTGGGTGTCCTGGTGGACCAGGGCAGCGTGTACAGCTCTCGGACAGCTTTTGCTGACAGACGCTGGTGAGCTGTTTGTCTTTGCCTGCCCCCAGTAAGGCTTGGAAGCACTGGGCTATCTGGGAGGCGGGCTGTAGAGTGGCCCTGTGCTAGTTCTGGTGACTGGCTCAGAGCTGGCAACTGTTGGCTCCTGCCTGTGTGATTAGCACTTCGTAGGTAGGTTTCAGCTGAAATTCATTCTTCTATGTCCAGTTCTGGTCAGAGAAGAGCTGCACTAGACTAGAGTCTAGCTTTCACCTGGTTCTACCCCAGAAGAGTTGCAGAGAACAGCTAGGAGCAACTTTCCTTGGGCTGTTAGAGGCAGGAAAACAAAGATGCTCCCAGCTCTAGATCCTTCTCCTTGGCTGGAGAACAACAGGCCTCTAAGGAGCTGCATCAAACATTCAGCTGGATAACATACTCCAGGGGTCTGCATGCAGTAGTTAGCAGTGAGAGCCTACTTACTGTACCTTGTTGTAAGTGAGGGCTGCTCGCTGCACTGGATGTGGATGGTGCTGAGCTCCTGCATACTCCGGAGGCGAGTGGCTGGCACGCTGGAGTTGGGAAGGTGAGTGGTCTTCTTGTTACGGCGAGAACAGCAGGAGGTGGTCAATCCATGGTGACTTGACAAGGAGGGGCTCCGAGAAGACGGGTAGTTTTGCATTGAGCTCTCCATGCAGTTCTGCTCAAACAGTTGCTCGTCTATGAACTCATGGTTCTGGCAGGGAAAAGAACAGTGCCATCACTGTCTGGTAGCAGGAACAGCTGGGACCCAACAGCAGGATGTTTTCAACAGCACCTTTTGCGAGGTTGGTGGTATGTGTCTGTCCTGTGTCTGCGTAAGATGCTCTGTGCCTGAAAATATTTGCACTAGGCAGATTTCAACAAGAAAGAACTCTGCCCTTCCGCTCACTGCAACCACGAGATTTTACTGTCCTGCATCAATAGGGGAATGAGAGAAACTGTTGCAGTGACAGAAGCATGATAGTTTGTCAGTACTGCCTTGCTTACATAGCCTGAGCTGGTTAATACATTGTGTCTGATTTTCCTTTCATTTTTGTGTCTGGATTCTGGAAGTGGCTTCAGAGAGTCTGCAATGCCACATGGTTATTAAACCCCACCGGAGAGCAGATTCAGGATTGTTATTCTTTGTGCCTGGGGACAGGGTTGTGTTGTGTTTGGAGGACCTTCTTGACCTGCAGTTTATTTACAGGATGATGCTTGTATTGGCTATTGGGTGCAAAGCCTACCTGCATTTTGTTGGGTGCTTTCATTAACTGAGTGGAAATAAACACGGCAGCTGAGAGCGGGACGTGTGTAGGAGAAGGAAATTCAGAAAGCTGAATCTTTGAATTTTTGTGCTAAGGGACAAGAAATCCTGAAAGAAAGAACTCTTACGCACATACATGAACACCCAAATAGTTCCAGTGTGCATACTTTATCCAGCCCCTTTCAGCATCAGGAAGGATGGGAAACAAAAGCAACTATGATGAAGGCAGCCATCAGTTTTCACTGGAACAACTAACAGCTCTCAGAGGAAACAAGAGCACTGGATAGCAAAAAGAGCCACGTGCACAAACTCCCAGGGACAAGACCAGGAACGAGAAAGGAAGCAAACACTCTCCAGACACATCACAAAGATCATAGAGAAAACAAATTGAATTAAAAAGGAAATACCTTGATGGTGGAAGTTCGTACAGATAACAGGGGATCATCCACAAGATAGGACAATCCCTACGGGACAACATGCCAACAAAAGATAAAAACACAATTGGTTGTCCATTCCGGCATTCAAAAATTTAGTCCCAGCATTGCGTCTATTGTCTCAGCATTCCAGCCGGCTCACTCAAGTTTGAATGGGCAACCAGACCTTCTCTTTGCCAAACCTTGTGTGAATCAGACCCCTTTGTTCTTCCTTCTCACACTTAAGCTTTTTCTTGAAAATAGGACGAGAGTGGTAACAACTTCCTTGCTTTGATCTTTTGAGAGCCAAAGGCGAAGGAAAACAGTTTCAGCTGCTGATTCACAAGTAACGAATTGGAATTGCATTGCCATTGGGTCACCAATGGATATGAGTTTTGGTTATGCTCTGTGGAAACAGAGGAGAGGTTTGGGTCGAAGGACTGGATTCAACTCAGCATTTGGAGAAAATGTGGCATGTGAATGTCCATGTTCAATCTGGGAGTCAGAAGGAGTGGAAAAACGTTCTTCTTTGAACAAACTCCATCTGTTGTGTTAATATGACAAAGTAGCCTTTATTATGGCAGCTGCAAGTACTTTAGAGTCACTTTGTCATTTTATACACCAGATTTCTGAGCCATTCACAGCCATTCGATTGTAAGACTTTATGCTGGTGACGACTGCAGATACCACGACAATAAATAATGTACTTTTAGAATCTTTCTGCCTAGTTTGAGGAAAGGTGAATTGCCCATTGAAACAAGTTTGCAACCATGGTACATTCCTCATTCCATTCCTGCAACTTCATCACAAAATGACTCTTCAGTGTTTACAAATTCTTTTACTACAATCTAATGTTCTGGGGGGAGAAGTGTTGCATGGTATTTTATTAGATTATGTGAATTTTAGAATTTCAGCACAAGCTGATTGAACTATTTGGATTGATAACTTCAGACCAGAATCCAAACTAGCTGTGTGATTTAATGCAAAATCATGGTAATAATTGGCTGAAAAATGTTGGGGGAAAATGCATTAAATATGGTGCAGATTCTCCCTCTGGGTTTTCATTCAATTCAAAGGATCATTGTTACTGCCAGTCTTTGCTGAAAAAAGCAACGTTTGAAACATTTTCAACCACTGAGACTCACTGTCTGAGCAGGCTTGCGCGCTGGAGGCAGTCTAGCTTTGTTAATATGGTAGGCTAATACAGCCACAAATTACGATATGCTTTGGCCGTGTTACTTCCAGCACCCTAGCTGGCTTGTTAGTGATGGAGTGACTCATGCAGCTCCCAGAGATGTCCACCTGCCTTGTGCGGAGGTCGGAACGTCTATAAGCCTTTACAAGGTCAGGGCCTTACAAGGGCAGACCCTGGAGGCAGGGGTGTCAGCTTTTGTTTGCCTCAGCCAGTTTGTTAAAGTTTTCAAATGAAAGTATTCATGTGAAACATAGGTCACAGTAGTGAAGCTTTTAAGCATGAAGTTCTAAACCAAAGAGTCAGACTGTGAAATATCTGCTTGTTATGTAACATCCAAAATTGCTAGAAACAAAGGCAAGATGAGTCTTATACAGTAAATTCAGTAGTCATTGATACAGGAAGAATCAGTTCACTGTCCTTAGAAAGGTGACCTTTGTAGCTCATTGTGATAAACCGGCTGTACTCAGCAGGTCACTAATTAACCAGTCATCATCTTCCAGTGTATCGCTGAAGCCTAAGTGATGTTATTGGAGCACAAGCCAAACTATGGAAGTGAAGGTGATTTGTCTAAAAGAAAGCTCTTGCAAGTCAGAAATCAAAAGTACATTTGATGATGGATGCAGATAGAAAGTCATGAATATTTCAGATGTTAACCTCTCTTCTTTCTAGAATGAATCATGGTATAATGTTCCTTTACTGCATTACCTTTTATATAAACCTGGAACTAAAACATATGTATCAGAAAAATATCTGAAATGTTCCAAGAGACTTCTGCATACAGAATCGCTTAATAATGAAAAATAAAATTCTCACACCAACACCTTGCATGACACAAAGAGAAAAGTCATTGTCAGAGAAACTGCTTGGCTGGTTTGAGATAAACTACCGTGTCTTGCAACCAGAACTGTAGTAGAAAAGGTATGTGCAACCTTTAAACCCATTAATAGAGTTCATCTGTCTGCTCCATATAAAGGGCTAAAGGTTAATTTTTCCAGCCTGGTCTCCTGTTGGCGCTGGAGACCAAGTTGTGGTTTGGACTCACTGACAGCACCTTCCTCCTCTTAAGACAGCAGAAGTGTCCATTATTACTAAGTAGCACAAGCAACGAGTATATATGATGTGTGACTGACAGCAGAAGACAAATGCAGTTTGTTTCTATTTCAGAAGAACTGAAAAAAATAAACTAGTATGCTGCTTGTTTATGGGATCTCACTAATGCCTTGCTGAGAAGTTATTTGCATTCAAGTGAACTGAGCAACCTGCTATTGACTTTGTACTGGTGTAAATGACTGGAGTAGCAGACAGTCACATCCTTATCCCTTGGTACTTTTTTTTTTTAAAAAAGAATTTAAATTGAAATGCATTTATCCCATTGTGGAATATTCTTGGGAACTTGAGTGTCAGTCTGCTCTGGCACAGTTTGTGTGTCCACCCAAGTGGCAGTTCAGAGCGTACTGTATGCACATCTTTTCTATATGAAGCCTGGGCCAGGCACAAAGACTTAGACGTAGAAAGGGTTGTGTTGCTACTTACAGTTGTTTTTTCCAGGCAGTGCAGCAGGTGGTGGTGTTGGCTTTCAATTAAGGAGGTGCCTTTAGTCATATGCTGTTCATCTTCAGTGGATCCCTAAAGAGCCAGAAAAAGGGGAGGGAGGAACAAAAAAAACCCAAACCAGGTGTAAAACCACAAAAACAAACAACCACCAGCATCAGCTTTCACAAGGATAAAGATAAGAATTTCAGTGTCGTCATCCCTCAGGTTTTTCTCATGAATCTCATGAGATTACCTCTTTTTTTTTTTTTTCCCTTAATGAGTTGGCTTGTAAACTCTGGTGGGGAAATGAGCTTTGATTCAAAACCAGTGTGTTTCCAGCCATTTTGTAGCTGTGGAGGAAGTCTAGGAAATGCTGCTGTTGTATGATGGAAAGGCTCTGGAACCAGAAGGTAAAGAAAAAAAAGAACCTATGCTGTTTTATTTTTCCAAAACCATTAAGACTTTTAAACTTGTCGTGACCTTTGAATGCTAACAGATGTGCCTTGAACTCTACTGTCTGTCAGGAGACAAAGCATATGCTGTCTCAGTTTTGCTGAGCTGCTGGCTCTGCCTGACCTTCAGTGCTGCACAGGGCTGGGTCTGCTGGAACTCGCATGTGTTACTGCTGAAACCTCGTGAGTCATGGCTGAATGCTAGATCAGAAAGTGTGAACATGGGCTTCATGTTTTGGACTTTGTAATGCTGTTTCTAGAGACTGGGCTCCCAGATCTGTCTCTCTTTTTCATGAATGTGGCCAACTGTTTTCCACACTTTGTACCTGCAGTGTGTTAAAATGGGGCTGTTCTTTCCCTGCCTCCGTGTGTAACGTATGGTTGTTGGTGGGAAGTCTGTAGCAGGTCCTGAGGACTGGGTTCGGTGTGCACCGAAGGTGTGTAAGCCCTCTTTGAAAGGCAGGAGAAGTGAGGAGAACAGGCAGGCACTGCGTATATAAGAGTTAATATGCATAAGTCATCCTATCCAAGCATACTTCAAATGAAGCAGCATTGTGCAGCAGTGGTAAAGGGAAACGTAGAAGCAGTTCCCTAGGAGAAGGAGGGTCCATCTCCATCAGTTTCTGACTGAGGTGTGGCTTTGTCTCTGTAGAACAGCTTCCTGTGTTTTATGTCTCGTTAACACAGTGCCCAGGAGCCCAGCAAACTGACCAGGACCCCCCTGTACATCACTTAACACAAAATCAGAACAAGGCAAGCCTGCCCCAAAGACCTCATGAGCCAGATACTTGACTTGCTCTACAGCAACACCTGTGCAACAGGGACCAGCTCTCCCCTATTTCCTTGGTGTACTCAAACTGCTCAAATGTGGCTAACAGATTTGTAAGCTAATTTAGAGAACAGGGTATGTTTAGAGTCAAGCAGGCAGCCTGTGCCTTCTGGGAAGGGATTGGGTACAGCTGAGAATATTTATGTCAAAAATTATTAAAAGGAGTAGTTCCTCCTAGGTAGGAATGGGAAGGGGTGGGGAAGAACTGCTTTTGGTATAGCTGTTTAAGGGGTTAGAAAGACTTATTGGGGGTACTCCTGTCGGTTTATTCTTGGCTTGTACATCAGGTATGTATGTGTGCACGTAGTGATTTGGGGGAAGAGACTGCTTAGGCTGTCGTGTTGTTAGTGGTTAGGATAAGCCATAGATCTCAGACCAGCCTCTGTGTTTGTCAAGCTGAGGGCTTGATCTGCTAGAAAAAGCTGAAAGAGGATAAGAGGCTGGGAGCTTGAGTTCAGTATGCACATCGTGTTTAGCTCATGCAGAAAGCTTGGCATGGAGCGTTCATCAGGATAGCGATAGGCCAACGTAGGGGGAAGAAGTCCAGTGCTCTGTGAATCAGATGCTTACATTCCTCAAAATCCAGCATCTGTCACTTACACTGTGATCTGGTGTCAGATACACCTCAAAAATGGAAGGAAAAGTAATATGGGTTGTTTGGAGAGTTTCTGTGATCTTTAAAAGCCAGGGTTATTTTTCTCATTTTCTCTGTTCTGCAGTGGGAGATTTAAAATCCAGGTTGTTCTGGACATTCTCTCACTACTGCTGTTTAAGTCCTTGATCTTAAAATTCATTGCAATTCCGTGACACATTAATCTGCACGTGATTTTGGCGACTAGCATTTTCAAAGACAATTACATGCACTAAAATGGCAATTAGGTGTTGTACAATGTTTCCCTGTGCTCCCTAAGTAAGGGGTGCTTGGTATCTTCTGTAATGCCTAAATCTGAAAGTGAAAAATTGATGCGCATGGCTTGAATCTCTGCTTAGACACAAAACAGCAGTATCTGACTGTTCAGGACAGACAATGGGTGGGATGGGAGATGCAGCAAAACCTCTTAGCAGAAGCACCAAGATTTTGTCTGTTGCTCTCAAGGGGGTCAAATTCAACTGTTCTTAAGGCATTGCTTTTAAATAACACCCATGTGTCGCAATGATTCACTGCAAAATGTGTGTTCTGGATGCCATTTCCTGGATGGTTCTATGATCCTTAAGAGAAGGAATAACTCTGTCTCTGACAGATGCCAAAATATCGCTGAATTGGTACATTTAGAAAGCTGACTTACTGTACACAGAATTAATGGATTCCTATGGGAACGCTTCTTAAGCAGGTTATGGATTTTTTGTTGCTGTTGTTTTGGAAGGTTGAGCATTCCCAAAAGTATTTTTAGGAATAGCCTAAAAAAAATCAGTTCCATTTTTCTTGTTAACAATCCTCCTGGTGAACTAACACATCAAGCAGGTCCTGTTCCTAGCCTGCTGAGATTACTGACTCTACTGAAGTCTGTGTTGGAATATTTCCCAAGGAGGTCCCTGCAAGCCCTAAAGCAAATATAAGACTGCACTAAAACACTCTGGAAAAGAAAGGAGGAAGAGCAGGTATTGCAAAAAGTATCTTTATATGAGGATTTGCTTGAGACAGAAACAAAGCTTCCCTACCTCTGGCAGAAGACTGAAGCCAAATGTCAGATTTTGGTAGCACAATTCAGTCTCTTTCTCTGCCTTCCATTACAAGGCCAATCTTGCCACTGATGGAAATGGATCAAGGGATGGCAGTGACCAGGAATAAAGTGTAGCATCAGTGAGTGTGATTCCTACCTTATCTTCTTTTCACCTTTTTCTTTAGCCAGGTTGGTGTTTTCAGAAAGAGAAAGCATACAACCATTAAGAACATCCTAGCATGCAAATTAAGAGAGAGATCTGCAGGAACTACTGTGCCTTGAACAGTGAGAATGCCAACACTTCACAAACACTTGGCATTCTGATAGTACTGTTGAGGACTGTATACCTATAGAGATCGCATTAGTTGTACCTACGTTACTGCAGGCAAACAAAATCTGTGTCTTCATTAGAAAGTCTGGCTGTAATGAAGAAGCTGGTGGGGGGGAGGTGAGGGGATGGCTTGCTGTTTGAGCTGGGATGCCAGTTTTGCAAGGGTTTGACGCCAGCGACCATTCAGTTTGTTCTTGGAAGGCGTTCACTGAGCTGTTGGTTGCTTTGAGGGAGACTGAAACACACTCTAGCATTGGTTCTGAAATCTAAAATGTTTCCACTTTACCTCTTCTACTTAGTGCTTCAGCACGCGAAACTGGACATCGGTGAACTGAGATGGGCTGGTTTGGTGGTTAGACTGTTCCTTGCAATGAGAATGTCTGTAATGCTTGTCTGTGGCCGAGCAGATTCTGCTTGTGAAAAGGGACAAGACCTCACAACCTGCTGTTCCTAGGATATACACTGCCTAGCGTTTTAGCTAAAAGGGAATTTCGGCTAGCTGTACAAGGAGATTAACACTAAGAGGATATATAGGCTGCTGCCATGGGAAGAAGCTCAACATCCCTTGAGCACTTCTGACATGAAGGCCCCTAAAAAGCTCTCTAAATGAGAAGAAAAAGCTCTGAGTACTTGGTGTCTGGATGGCAAATGCAAAATGCTACAAATCCACGTTTCTGAAGCAAGAGTCTGTGTTCTTGCTAGGAGCAGAACTTCTTCCTGCTGCTGTCCCTGGATCAATCCTTTTCTTCGTGTGTTCTTTACTCTGATGCAAGGCTACAAGCTGAAGACGTGCTGTTCCCTCGAAAGATGGTGTCAGTGTCTTCATTCTGGTGCTAATGAAAGGAAATTTTGGCACATGTTCTGGAATCTTGAACAGCCCTTCTCTTCCAATTTATTAGTTGGACTGCAGAGTCAGAGCCAGGATATATTTTAGGGCAGTATTGTTTTTTTTTTTCCTCCTTGGTTAGACCCTCAAGGTGTTGAACTGCTGGGCAATCTGCTGGACTCTTGTAAAGCAGTTAGGCATTGATCACAGTACTGTGTGATTGCTAATGATGAAAGTGATAATATCTAGTCATGGCCATATAATAACTGCAGTTGGGGTGACTGCTGGGTAACAAACCAGCCCTATGGCAATCTGGCCACGTGAAGCCCATTAAAGTTAGCATGAGTCCTGGGCAAGGTATCAGAATGGGATGTGTACCTGACCAACAAAGCAGTTTGATACTAATTTGACTGAGGGATATACACAGTACGTAGATAATATTTTGGGCCCTAATATAGCAACTATAGAAGTCACATTCCTTCATATTTTTACAGCTTAAAAAATTTGGCTGGTTAGACTATGCTGTCATTCACGTTTTGTACTCTCTTAAGAATAGTTTGTTCTCCTGCCATAAAATGAAAGGACATAAAATCTTGCCTTGTGGAGCTAAAGTGGTCGTGTACACCTTTACGACAAGGGGTGCTCTGCAGTTCTGTAATGAATTAATGTCACTGTCTCTGGGTGGAGAGGCATATCTTGATTCAGGTGTGAGGGTAGTCCTCAAGTAGTCTAAGATCATTTCCTGGTGGTAGTGCAGATGCCAGGCATAGCTTTGGCAGGTTTCTTGTGCTAGTAAATTATATTCCTGTGTGTCACAGGCAGATGGTAATTCTTCCTTCCCCTTAGCCTTTGCTTTTGTCTATTTCATCTGGAAGTTCCTTAGGGTGGGGATATTTTCCTACAATGTAAGAATTTACAATTGTAGATTGTAGAAATTTATATAATATTCAGTGCTTTTCAAAGCAGAGTTCATGGATCTTACTGGGCTGTAGGGGGGTTGTGTGAGCATTTAGAGCTGTAGGCCCACCAGAAAGCAAGTTGCACCCAGGAAAGCTTGGGAAGACCTGCTCTAGGTGCTACTACATATCTAAATTTTTAATGGGTAAAAGAAATCCTTTAGAGCTTCTCCAGAAATGTTTTTGGTATCTTTCCTGTGTGTATAATAGCTTTGTAGCCAACAAAAAGACCCTTCTTCCAGTTATTTTCGGGCAGGTGTCAGGAAATGAACCCATTCAGCCAAATATTTCTCTTAACCTTGTGCATTTTGGATTTAAGCATTGGTGTGTCAGCTGCTCTCCTGTGAGTGATCTTGGCAGGGAATTTTGGTTGATGAGATGTGAGGAGATTCATATTGGGATGACAGGCTGGAAGATCAAGTGAAAGCTAAGTGTCCATGCTAAGCTCCTCTGACATTTTTAAAAACTAGAGATGTAAAGCATAAAAGCAAGTTTTAAACTTGTAGTCAATTTTTTGCATGTTCCTGAGTAATGAAAGAGTAGACTCAGCTGAGCTGGCGTCCTGCTCGTGAGCCTTTCCTTCACGGGGAATAGGGCTCTGGACTGCGTGGGACCAGTCTTCCTGGTCTCAGTGTATTCTTGATATAGAAACTTTCCCTGAGCTGCTTAAGAGCAGCATATGGTTCGAGAGCCACAGATTTTCCTAGTGCCACTGCCATTTGTTGAGCAGGAGATGTTAGATGTGTAGTCAGGCTGATCACACTTGTTTTGGAGGGGAGAACAGAAACCGAGCCAGGCATCCTGCCTTCCAAATCTGTATTTCATGTAAGATGCTTTTGTAAAGTCTGTTTGAAAGCCACTCTGGTTGTAAAGAACCAGACTCCATTATCTAGGTCTGCACTGAGGAACATCCTGCATGCAGAGTAAGGCGATGCGCGGTTTGCTTCTGTGTGCTGTACCCACTGAACTCGGGTAGGAATGGGCTCGGGTCCTAGCGAGCAGCTTGTAACACCGTGAGCTGAAAAGGGTTTTCAGCTTTGATTTTACAAATGCGAACATCCTGGCAAGGATGTATGCCAGGGAAAATAGTAGACATTTGAAGGATTAGGCCCCCAGTAAGGATGCATGAACAAGTGCGAGGCGGCTCTGGTGGTTCAATTAGGCGTTCTTCATCTCGCTCTTTGCTCCGCACATGCACAAAAGGCTGATTTATTTGAAATGGAATCCATGAAATGTGCTAATACCTGCTCTGGTGTTGATCAGGCTTAATGTAATAACCTCCTCTCATTTTCACTGATTCTGCTGAGCAATCTGACGCACTTATTTTTTTTCTTTTCATGAATAGCTAATATTAGCCTCCAGATGCCTTTCTATTAAAAATAAACCCACCACCAAACTGCCTGAAACAGGAGCTAGGGAATATTTTCCTGTCCTGTTGGGCAGATAGTCCATATTAGAGAGAGACTTCTAAAAATAAATAACTATATGTTGAAAGAGTGGGGCTATTTATAGCACAGGCAGACACTGGTGGTATAAATCAGTACTGCTCCAACAGCTTCATCACACCGCGTTCTGAGGGAACCGTGAACCTGGTCATTGTTGGAAGGCCAGATCCTTTCCTAGCTCAACAAAGAGCCCAAGGAAGTTTTTTCCTCTGATCTTGCAGCTGGATTCCAGTACAGCGTGTACAGTTCAGTATTCCTCCATGCTGCATGTACGCTACGTGACTATGGATGTAGCGTGATGCCATTCAGTGGGTGAGGCTGCCACGCTGAGTGGTGAACAATTCAGGTGGCAATGGAGGGAGCCCAGAGAGAGGAGTGGGAACAGGGAGCTTCTCAAGCTGTGGAAGGAGGTGTTTGCACTCACCGTCAGCTCGAGGGCTTCGTTCAGGAGGCCGTTGCGCTTGCTGTGAAGGTAGGCGTTGGAGCTGCCTGTCTTCGCCACTCGAATCCTCGCAAGCCGGGCTTTCTGTGAAGAAGACAAATAAGCTGAATTTATACTTCGGCGCACCAAGTGGTCAGTCCTGTTCTGTCTGTACCAGGACAAAGGAAATGTCAGGTTCTCACTGTACCTGAAAAAGCCTGGGGATGAAATGCAAGGGGTATGCAGGTAGGACAGGGCTGCTGTT
This sequence comes from Anseranas semipalmata, assembly GCA_013399115.1. Classification (NCBI taxonomy): domain Eukaryota; kingdom Metazoa; phylum Chordata; class Aves; order Anseriformes; family Anseranatidae; genus Anseranas; species Anseranas semipalmata. Next base: position 1,134,002 of record VXAA01006834.1, on the reverse strand, counting down.
GAGAACAGCTAGCACAGGTCTGGCTCCGTGACCCAGATGAGTACATAGATCTGAAGAACATATCTGCCCCAGAGCATTAATGGCCTTTCCAGAGATAAGAAATGGGTTCCTGCAGGTTTTTTTATTCTTTCAAAAGTTATTAGTCATTTCTGGGGGGGTGAGATGCACAGCAACTAAAAAAACTTGTCTTGGACATGTTCCTGGCATAGGACTGTGGTACATGCTCTGCATGCACGTTGCTCTCGTGGCTCACCTTCTCTCTAATGTGCTTGGTTGTTTAATCCTGTCTTTATCTTTCAGTTCTGTGTTGTCACTTGCTCTTCTTGTACAGCAGCAAACATGGTGACACCTGCTCCTCAGTGATGGTGCAGATGCTGCTGCAGTGCAAGTGGCTGCTGGCAGGCATTCGGAGGGGGGAGAGCTGGGAGCGACATTTGGTAACTTGCTCCACTTACCCGTCAAGCAGCATAGATTCTTGATTTAATATTGGGAAATAATAATGAAAAGTCTACATTCCTCGTTCTGCAGTAGGCAAGGGCACCTTATTTGTTCCAATTGTCCTCTGCACTGGCAGTGTTAGTTCATTAGCTTTGGTATCTGATAATACAGGACTGTTTGTCCAAAAACATGCATCTCTTTACAAAATGACAGAAGTCATTCTGCATCAACACTCTTCTCATTTTTATTTATCCCTGACCTTCTCAACCTCTAGAGGAACAAGTTAAATGATAAAAAGCAGTCCAGAACAAAGCATGCAAGAAAAACTAATAAGGCCCTCTTCCCTTTTGATCAAGCAGTTTTTTAGCTTTCCAGTTAGTCTTTTCAAATGTTGTCTGCTTCTCTGTCAAGTGCTGATTTGCCTTTTTTTCTACTGTTAATTTATGACTCAAACACCATTAAAAGTAAATACATGAAATAGCTGTGGCTATTAAAAATAATTACATTGTGCTGTATTTTAAAATGCTGCATAATCTTTTAAATAACATGGAACTCGTGATTTTCCTTTCTAATTAGAGGTGCTAATAGGTATACACTGTATGAACAGTAAAGCCAAGAGGCAAATATCTGCAATGGGTCCAGAGAGTGTAATAATTCTAGGAGCTCTATTACTGTACATGCATGAGTGACTCTGGCCCTCAATATTTGAAAGATTTGTTTAACCTTAAGAGCTTCTTCTTAAACAGACAATTTCTTGGGAAACAGCATGTACAGGATACTGGTTTGCAGCCTTAATTAGGAGGCACAGACTATGACTAGCCTGAAAAATAAGCATGCTTTTTGACACCCCAAAATGGGGACATCCAGAATTGAATTTCTTCTCTGTATTTCACCTGGATTTCATTGTCCCATTTTAACATTAAGACTCCAAGTATATGAGAGTGAAATCTCCGATGAAACTTACTCTATACTGAAGATACAACAAGAATATGAAATTGGATCTTTAGTTTTTCTGAAGTCTTTGCAAACTGCTCTTGCTCTAGGGCCTGAATAGAGACTGGCCTGAGACTGGAATCTGGAGCAAAAAATGCAGAGACTACACGGAGACCTTACCTATGCCTTGGGCAGAGCAGTTTGCATTTCCTAAGTTGGATGGATCACTCAGTCCAGACTAAAACCTCTGTTTTAAGAAGAGTTTTCTGATTCGGATACCGAAGTAACTCGATGGAGAGCCATAAGGAGTCTTGTTTGTTTCCTCTCCATCTCCAACATATGATTTGGGGTCTGAGGAGCTGCGATCCATTCACAGGCACAATGTGAAGTACATCTGTCATGGCTGTTACTGGTTTCCAACAGCAATGGGATGATGCAAAGGTGCCATGCTCTTACATGACATGGGTGAGATGGAGACCACCCAATCAGTAGCTGCTGGTGTTAGCTGCTGGACTGCTTGGCTTTGTCAGCGGCTCTCTCCATAGGTGAGTGAGAGGCACCACTGAGGACAATCCAGAGAAGTCTCCAGAATGGGCAAAATGAATTGCTTCATGCCTGTCTTGTCTGGAACCGTTCTGTGGAATAAAGATAACTTTCAGGTGTTCCAGATCATGTATTAGACATGACAAGATTGATTTTGCTTTAGTGAGAAGAAATCACCAGCAAAACCATGAGACGGCAAGAAGGCAAAGTACCTGTAGCCCAGATTCTTTTTCTGACTCAGTCTTTCACTGCCCGGCTTCTACAATCTGGATTACTGTGATCGTGATGGATTGGAAGTATTGTATAGCTATTGCATGCTGCAGAAGTGTTTGCACAAACTCCATGTGCCCCAAGAAGAGATTGGAAGCCAGGAGTTACGGGTAACAGGCAAGTCTCGGCCTGTGCTGAATGAGGTTTACTGACACTGGTGGAATTTGAGTGAACTGGCAGATGAGTTAGGGGAGGGAGCAGGGGATAAGGGATCAAAGACTGTTCCATTTCTCAGTTATGTGGTACTTTTTCTCTGTCCCTGTTAATTACATTTTCTGAAATTTTCTTCCATTTTCAAGTGGTACACCTTTGTGTCTCTGTTACTTACTATCCACAATGATCTTATCTCTTCCATAATCAGGACTGGATATTGGATCCAGTGATGGCCTTTACAATGAGGCTCTGATGGCAGCCACAAGACTTTCTTTCCTTTTCCTTTCTGTGCTTGGCAGAACATCAGCTCCTTTTGCTGCAAGAAGTATGAGAGTCCCTCAACTTACCCACCTCACATACAGCAGGAAAAGTTTCATCATCTTCAGTTGCTATCATCGTCAGTTCAGTCAATTGTTAAAGTGGATTCAGTCTTAGGCTCTTGTAATGAACATTATTCCCTTTGCCTCCAGGCTAGCAGGAGATCAAATATTAATAGCTGTACTCCACATGGATTGGAGATGGTTCGTTTCTGAGGTCTGTTCTCTTTTCTTCTTTGAAACAGGGCCACTAGCTATCTTAATAATTAAACCCCATAGCTTTTGTAGTTTAGAACAGACGTTGTTATTTTAAAAAATGTCAGTGAGGCAGGGCAGAAATTAATCCTATTTTCCTTACACAAAAGACTGTCTAGGATAGTCACATCACCTAACTTTGTGCCCCCATCATGATTAAATTTGGTAGATATCTTGATTAAGTCAAGCTAGAGAAGTTAATTAAAATTGGTGCCTAAAATTGGTTTGGCCCTCCGGATAATTTCCCACGTTGGACTAGAAACAACTCTAAAGCCATGGTTCATGGTTTTTATGTGAAAATCTGTTTGTGTGTAAAAGTGCATTATTTGGAAAGTATGTCTATCAAGTTGTGTAAGCTTTACAAGATGTTTTGGTACATGTCTTATGTTTACGCAGGATGCAGTACTTCGATCGCACCTCAGAGTAGCAAAGCAACTCCCCTCTGATATTGCAACAGAGTTTGACACGGGTCTGTGTGACTGAGCAAAGTGGATTGAAGACAGGAAGGGCACCTGGCAGCAAGCTTAAGATTCAGGTTACAGACTGAAAGCAGGTAAAAGCTGGCTGCTTCAGAGGAGTTTTGTGTTATCTGCAGGGTTTCATCAGTCTGGACGTGGCAGGCCAGCAAAGGTTTGCTTTGACAGATAGGTGAAGAGTAAGTTACAGGAGCAAAAGCCTTGCACTTCGGGCACCCCACACGAGCTTTGAAGGAGGAGTGTTTTGTAGGGAACACTATGCTATGTACTGTCACATATTTATCTGTCAGAAACGTAGAGAATTAGGCTGATGGGGTCTTCCAAATTCTGCCAGTTTGTAACACTTGTGGGTATGCTTTTGTTATTTCATCCCTCTGTTTACACGGCTCAGTACGTCTGGTCTGCAGGACAGAAGAAAGTCAAGTGTAGGACCATGTTTTTCTGACCATCTGCTGCAAATGTATTTGGAGGGGATAGCTGTCTTCTGCGTCTTATCCACAGATGTGACAGACTAAAGGTCATTAGGGCCAGGCCTGAGATCACTGTTACTGAATATAACCCCTGCACAGAGAGTCTAAAAAAGGAAAAGAAAATGGCACACTGTGTCTGCATGTGGAGTGGTAAGAGGAGTTGCTAGGAAACCGCAGGATCTTAAAATGCATATGACCTAATCTGGAAGATAATTTATATGATGAAAATAATAATACTAATGACAGCCACTTACAGGTTAGAATGATTAATTTGGTTATCTTAGTGCCCACGTGTTTCTGAGAGCAGGATGGAAGGCAGGTCTCAATAACTTCTGGCTCCTTGCTGCTTTTTAAGAAACTGGAGACTCGGAATAAGCAGAATTGGCAGTAAAGCCCTGTACACGTAGAGTGCTGAGGTATGGTGGTGAGGACGACGTAAGTGGCTGACAGCATCCTGGGTATCTCCATTTCCCAAAGGGACTAGCAATGGATAAAGAGAATAGCATGTCTTCCTCTTTTAGCTGCTTTGGAGAAGGGAAAGAAGCAGGATTTGGAGGCTAGGAAAAATGCTTACCAGATGGCAGGCCCAGGAAACAGCTAATTATTAATGATGTTTTTATGGAGATAATGTTTGCTCTTGATTTATGTGGTATCGTAAACTATTAAGCTACAGCCTAGGACATAATTTCATATTTGCCAGACATCTTCAGCTTTCCCGATCTTCTGTGACGTTGAGCAAGGAGATGGACTGGAGCACATGTATGTCAGGTGCTATATGTACAGGTCCCGTGTCCGCTTTGGCTCCCTCTTTGGGCTGGAGCTGTTATTAGCATTATCCTTCCTATCTAACTTTATCTGCTAAAGCCACGCTAAGAGCATTCCTGGCAGAAAATGCAGCTACACTGGATAATTAACAGTGCTTCGCATTTTTCCTCCTAAACAATTAGTAGTTTGAATACGAGTAGTGCTGTTGGCGACTGCTGCAGTGAGTCCGATGGTGCAATGTATGTACACCACTGGTATTTTAAGGCTGAAATGAAGCTATTCTCAAAAGTAATCAACAGAATACTTTTGATCGTATTTTTATTTCCAAGGTACAATATCAGAGCCATTCAGTAAATGCTCGATTTTTCTTGCATTTGTCTGCATCTGTTACTAGTTGGGGTTTGCGCTTAAATTCTAGATGGAAAGAATGTAGTCAATTTTAGGATATGGAAAAGACAACAAGCAGATTGTACATTTAAATAGGAGTGTCTCCAGACCTAACAACAGGGTTTAGAGCATGGAATGACATGAAGTATTTTCTTGTAGTTATGTTCTCACCTTCCTAAAATGATCTTGTCTCTGGTACCTTTGACTCTAATTTTAGTATAAAATTCAGAAAAGAATTCAGCAAAGACTTCAGTTTGTACTTCTGAGTGAGAATTCAATACACGTATGTAACTTGGAAAGGGAATGGATAAAATCTTCATCTGGTAGAAAACAGCTTAGCTCCCCTGGCCTATTGTGGTAGTTTTCCTTTGCAAGTGGAAAACAGAAAATTTGTATATATTTTTTTTAAATAAAAAATAATAGAGCAGACAAGAAATTAAATGAATCAACTGCCCGTGGAGTGCTTTCCTCAATATGATCACGCGACACTCATCTGTCCTCCTTATGACTCTGAGAAGCTGATATGCCATATTTAACAAAGCTTGGAAACAGGCTGGACTGCCAAATTAGGACTCAGGGTTATTCCACGCATTTGAACAGTGAGTGGAATAATAGCTGTTTAAAAAGCAAATGGCCCATATAATAAGTACTGGTTGTTATTCTGCTAACCCTGGTTCCATCTGGCTATTGCGATAGGCAGCCAGGGGAGGTACAGGAGAGCTAGAAAAGTTAATTTCTGCAGATCATCTTTCTGTCATTTTAACCTTTCTAAGAAACAAAGTACGCACATTTGGACTTTCCTTCCTCTAAATTCTTTACATTAAGCAGCTTTTGAGCCAGGTTTAAATATTCTGTCCCTTTTGCTTTGGGGGAGATGTTGTAGAGCTGCATATGAAAATTAGACTGTGTAGAACTCATTATATTCCTATATAATTTGATAGAACCACTTACAGTCAGACCTTGATCTTATTTTGGGCCTCTTCATTACTTTCCAGAGATGAAAGATTCCCCTCCCCTCCTCTGTGGCTCTCCTTTTAATCGTACCTTACCCTTGGCACCATTAAAGCAACAGAACATCATTTCCAACGCACTATATCATTTAATCTTTTCCAACACTGAAGAACATGATGTTCAATCTATTTATAGAACAATGCACAGAATATGGAGTTTAATGGATCTCAACTTCTCTACTAGTCATAGATACCCTGGCTGATGAAACAGAGAACTTTGAGAAGTCATAATATGCAAAACTTGAATCGGGAAATGCAAGACTGTCAGGAAGTCCCTGGAGCACTGAGGCCAGTCCTCTCTTACTGCGAACTTCCTTTCGTACGTTTTCATCATGAACTTAACGAGCTCTGGCTTAAAATTAGTGAAGCTCTTACTCCTACTGGGCATCTATTTTAGAACCTCATTCTTCTATTTAGAAAATGTCTTCTGATTTCCCGCCTGCATGTATTTATCAGCAATTTTACTCGGTTGCTGTTGTATTGATATTTTCTTTTTATGTAGACCATTCCCTTTCTGGTGCGTGCTGCTTATTCGTTCTACTGCAGAAAATAGAATAAGCTTCATTTTTCCTGGAGTTTGATAATTCTCGCTTTATTCCTTCACTTGACAGTTAAGAAGTAAGCTTTTTCGGAGGTCATTTCCTATTTTCATCTTCTGTAGATGCCCTGCTTGTTTCTATATACATATCACAGAATCACAGAATGTTAGGGATTGGAAGGGACCCTGAAAGATCATCTAGNATTATATATATTAAAATATATATATATATTTGCCAGTTATCCATCCATTCACCTAGTAAGGGTTGCATTCAGACCTTGATCTCTGCAAGAACAGACCTCATGGACAGTTTCTTGATTGAAATATGCGTTATATGTAGCTATTTCATCTTGGCTGAAATTCAAAGCTTCCTATGTGCTGAGGTTCCCATGCTACTGGTCCAGCTGGCTGACAAAGCTAGCTCTCTTCGCTTAAGTTTGCCTCTTAATATAGTAGTTGAAAAACAAAAAACCAACCCTGCATATGCTTTTGTCCTCTTAACACTATAACAGATCTTAGAGCTTGGGTCAAAATCACTCCAGGGATGCATGGTCAAAGAGGTGCAGTTCCAGTGTTAGTGGGAATAAGAAGTGAAGTATTATGGGCTTTAAATTAGGGTGTTAGAATTTGTTTAGAAACATATTACTTAATAAGCATCTTCTCAAGAAGAGAGCCTCATGTTTTCCTGCATCACTAATGGAGAGGCTGCTGTTCTGTTAGAAAGGTTCTTGGTTTCAGTGAAAGCAAAGCGTGATGAATATCTGCCTGTGATTTGTCTGTCTGTCTCCAGATCTCACTTGTTATAACATCCTTCACACAGCTCACGCCCCTAATTAATAGCTATAAACTATTTAGGGGATGGAGAAATTAACAGAATTTAATCTAGTGTCACATGCCAATTTACCAGGCCTGATATATGCATAGTAATTAATGGTGTGGAGGCTTGTGATTAGCTACAAAAAATGGAGGCAGTCGTGTCGTATAGTGCTACTCACACCTTCCATGGGAAGAACACAGGAGGAAAAAACCAACCACAAACCTTTTTATGAAACTCAAGAAAACTAAGCAAACCTGTAAAGCTCGTGCCTTTCTTTCTCCCCATGAAGTACAGGGGGATGAGGAGGCAGCAGGGCTGTTTTCCTGCCTTGTTGCCGACTCAGTAGCAATTAGAGCACTTGTCTCTGAACCACAGGTACCCGCCGGCAGCAAGTGGTGTTCAGCTTCCTGTGCGTGAGTGCAGGCAGCGCTGTTACTCCAGCCCGGGTAAGGATAGGAGCTATGCTCCCTGCCACTTCTCCATACTTGGAGCTTTCAGCATTGAGAGAAATGTTGCTTGCTGGCAGATCAAAATTATTCAGAAGTCATCAGATGACAACAAAGTTGTTGTGCAGTGCAATTAGCTTTCTTACTGACACTGCTCTTAGTTGTTCCTCTTGTTTCTGAGGTCTCTGGGGACAAGTCTGCTGCATTAGGCTCTTGGAAAAGAAAGATCTGACACAAACCCATTCCATGGCCATATTTGATAACTGAAGACTCATAGAAGAATGTGTGTCACAGCTCACATCTTTACACTGACAGCCACAAAACAGTGGCTACATGCCTTGATTTGCCAAATACCGAGGGAAAAACCTGCTTCTCGTGCTATAGTGGGCGCTGAAGGCTCCCTGGGTTGTCAGCAGAAAGCTCCGGAGTTGTCATGGTTACTCGGTTCTCTGCCCTTGGTTTTGCATTCCAGCATTGTTGCACGTTCTTACTAGAATGGCTCCTAATTGTCCTGACTCAGTTGCTAACGAAACTGATGTTTCATATGTGGTCAGAAATGCGCTGCTGGCGGCTGGATGCTGGAGCTCATGGACAATGTGTGGAATTGCTCTTTATTATTGTATTTGTTCGGAGTTAATGCTGAGCTCGGTCTAAATGGTTGCGCTTACACGGAGAACAGGTGGCTCAAATTACCATCAGGCAGCGGTCTGCGTAGTAAACAGAAGAGTTCTGCTCTACTGTGACAAAGAGGAGAAAGGAGAAACCATTTCCTAAGGAGCAATTTGTCTGGTAAATCGAACTGCTTTTTCTTCCTGCAGAGTACTTGCAGGCAGGCAGTGATTTCCACATAAAGATATTTTTTGAAAAATGTCAGTGAGTTGCATGCACACTCTTGATTCCCTTGTCTGCTCATGAGCTGTCCCTGCCAGCACTTTCTGTTGCTCTGCTTGCTACCCATGACTGGTCAGGAGAACACGTGCTGTCATTTCTGCTGCCTTGTTTGGTGAGTCGGCAAGAACTGCTAGTAGAAAAGCTCAGTTATATAAATTTAAAATCCTGGGTATGAATAGTATTACCGTAAGATGGTTTCACTTTATAACCTTGTGTGTGTGCATGAACTAACTCTGCAAGAAGCCACTGAGCCAGGAAAAGAAGTGGATTTATCCCAGTTTTATGCTTGAGAAAACCTGAGTCACAGAGAGGGAGCTATGGAAGGGTGACGCTGCTGCAACATCCATGTTTGTCAAAACAATGAAACTGGCTGTAGTGGGAAGACAGAAGAGGGTGGCAGGCTCCCGTTCATGCCCGGAGAGGGCCTGCCTTTTGATGGTTTAGAGCCTAATCCGGTGCTGAAGTTAGCAGCAGTTACTGTTTGATTGGATTTTCATGACCTCTGAACAACAAAGACTTGTTCTGAGTCAGCCTGTGCAGACCAGTGCTGCTGGGTGGAGTGGGAGGAGTGCAATAATGAGATTTGGGACTTTTCAGGCTGGGCTGTGTAAGACACCTGGGAGCGTTTGCAGAGAAATGCTGCAGAGGCCCTGGAGTGATGTGATGTGCTAGTCGACTGCAGAGTTTTCCCACCTATCTGACATACGTGGTTAGGGGACTGAGAGACGTCTATTGCTATCTCAGCGCCACACGTATCAGGGACAAACGTTGCTCTTCATCTGCTAATTGCTGGCATGGTACAAATTAGTAACAGCAATAAGCTTTACTACCATTTCTACCCACTTCAAGCAATGTTTTTTCCTGACCCAGTGGATATATCCGTGTCCCTTAATCTAGATGTAACCGTACGTTGTAGTTGGCAGAGGGGTGTTGTATTCAGTACATAGAGTGGGAACTGCATGGAAGCTAAACAGCACCAGCCCACTGGATTCTGAGTGCTGAGGCACAGTGGTGAAATAACTGCCAGAGGTAACAGCGAAGAATCTGGTCACTAGAACCCAGTTCCAGAGTAGGATAGGGCTTCCCAACGCTTTGGGCTGAACGTTCTGCATGCAGGTCTCCTTGACAAGGCAATCTCAGATTGCATTTGGTTAGACATCTGGGATGAAGCAGGCAGCATCGGCCATTACAAATCCTACCAGCTGTGCTATAACGAGCCCTCTGGGCAGAGCCAGCCACACAGCCCAGACTTCCAACAGGTGGGGACAGGGGCACCCTCTTGCTGAGATGGGCAAGGAGCCAGCCCCGGCATGGATTAGTCGGGTTCTTATGGACTGCAGACTGTTACCTGGTACGACTGAGACGTGACATGAAAGGGCCTCAAGGCTTGAAACAAACATAGAGGGGGTTCTGGATATCTGTGGGAGTTTTTTCAGCTGGGCGTTGGAATACCATCGACCACAGGCTCAGTGTTTAGATAAATGGGGTTGCTTTGGAGGCTAACCCTAAAAGCTCTACTCACTGATTTCAATCCTTCCTTTCAGAGGATGGGTTAGAGACATCTAGTAGTTTTATGTAATTTGGGACCCAGGGATTTTGAACTATCTGAACTGGTGGAAAATGCCACTTGCTTTCCTGGTGCTATGAAGGAGAAGAGGAAGGATTCCTGGTTGGCTGGTTGGTTTCTTTTCCCTGAATTGTATTAGGGGATGTGGCAAACAGGAAAAAGAAGAGAAAGGGGTATCTACCCCAGAAAAAGTGAAGTCTCTCTTTAAAAACAAAACAAAAAAAAACCTTTTCTCCCTGTCAGAAACTGTTAAATATCAACAACAACACAAACATATTCCACACAGATTCATTGTGGTTGAAAAAAACATGTTTTTTAAATGTCAGCCAGCTCCAGTTTTAACCTTATTGTTTCTCTCTCTCCTTAAGTTCCCAACCCCATCCCCTGCTGGGAACTGAGTCATGTTCTGTCGCTGAGCTCTCCTTAGACAGCTCAGCTCTGCTCGAGTCACTTTTTCTGGCTGTTCTGTTCCACACTTTGGAGTTCACTAACCCACCTCCAAAATTTAGGGTGTCAGCTGAAAAACAGAACATTTCAAAGCTGACTCCCCTGCTCTGTAGAAAATCAATTATTATAATGGCCTTGTTATTGACAGGTGTGTGGGCTGTCTTTCTCATGGGTAAGATGATGACATAAATCTAGTATTAAGCATTCTCTTCGTCATCATCTTCTCTCTTCAGCAGCTCTGCTGACTGCAGTCCTGTTTTCCATGCCTCTGGGAATGACGGCTGGGTCTGGAACAGGCTGTTTCTAACGCGCCTCTTATGGAACAATCGGAAAGATATTTGCGTCCTTGCTCTTCCTTTTGGCTTAAGCCCCTTTCAGCATCTCCATAGTTACCTCTTCATCTGTCTGCGGAGTCATAGCTGCCTGTGCGCAACCAACTCGCGAGTAGTTCTCGTGGTCTGGAGCAACCTTCCTCCGTCTATTTCCTCTCGTCGGCTTCCATCTGAAAAGATAGGGCTTCTCCCTTCATTCCTGTCTTCTGCTGCTGTTGGCTCTCATTGAATGCTTTAATTCATCCACCAGGCAATGCGTCCGCTTCTCTGCTTCACCGAGATATGCCATCTACTCTTTGATAGCCTACGTTGCAGGTTTCAGTCCTGTGTTGCAGTTTTATGTGAAAGCTGCTCTGCAAAATGATTTTGTCCTGGGTAGTCCTTTCCTATCCTGATGTTGGGTGTTTGGTTCTTCCCTGGAAACTTAGAGGATGAAATGAGAAGTCTTTTTCAAGGCTTTTGCAGTACATTGCCTGTTCTCATAGAGTCAAAGGCCACCAGATAACAAATAAAATGAATTGAATGGACTAAGAAACTATAGTCCTCAAAAGCATTTTTACTGCAGACCTGAAGCCAAGCATTGCAATTTCTCAAGTTTTATATTCATAGAAGGCAGCTTCAGTTTCGCCCCTGTGAAATGCACCACCAGAAGCAGTCTAATCCCTCTGAGATTACCAGCCATTTCAGTTATCTGGGCTCATTTTGCAAATCTAACAATTAAAGGATAAATGCACTTTAAACAGGGTTTTCCACAGCACTTGAGCATTTATACTTCTTCCTCTGTTGTGCCGATGTGAGGAGGCATGCTTCACTGTGTAAGAGGCCCTTTTGCGAACACTTGCTTTCCCCAAACTGAGAACATGCAGAACAACTCAATTCACTAAATGTTAGCCCGAAGGGGGCTGTTCTAGAGACTGGTTTGCTTTAGTCTATTGTTGCTATTTCCAAACATTTCAGCTACCACTGTGCTTCCAAGCGCTTCTGAGGCTGTTCAAAACTGCTTTAAATATGCTTTTGAGGACTTCAGCATCTTCATCCACACGTATGTTCGTGTATGCAGGAGGTGTGGCTAACAACCAGTGGGCTTAACCAGTAATGCTGTATTGCCTTTGTTGCAGTTTTTGTTGCTGTTTTTTTTCTTGTCCTACCTTTTTTTTTTCTCACCCAAACTCTGCTAGTGTATACTTGGCCTTTGTTAGCTGTTGGCTCATCTAAGCAAGCCCCCATTCCAAGAGCCCCTGTGCAGTCTATTGCCAGCACGTTTCCCCGAGGGATGGGACATGGGAGCCGGTGGGGTCAGTACTGCTGTAATTAGTTAGGCTGTGCTGGAGAAGCCCGGGGAGATATTCCTGTATAAAAGGGAGGAGAGCACTGCAGAACTGATCGGCTCCTTTCAAAACTTCTTAAGGCACAAAGCTCTTCCAATCTTTTCCATTAACATGACATCCACTGCTGCTGCTGGCAGCAAGAGGGACCGCCCGTGTCTGCTCCGCACCGGGTCTGTCCAGTTGATGCCCACTGACCTTGGCCACACGTGGTGAGCACGTTGGCTGTCTCGCCTACCAGCAGAAGCTTCTGCTTCAGCTCTCTCAATCAGCTCTGTGCCGCTGGAGGGATCTCTGATCATCTTTTCTGAAGCATCATTCCGGTAACAAAAAGACCAACAGAACAAACTTTGCTGCAAATTTTGCACAAACTGAGTTGTGCAATAACCCGAGCGGGTTATTTAAAGTAGTACGAAGACAAGTGTCAACAGACCTGGGAGATGAAGGACAAACAAAGGCTCCCATAACACTTTGAAAAACACCCGTCTAGAAGTATTTCCAATAACAGGTCTAGTATTTCCTTCTTCTCGTTTCTTCCATTTTTATTTTTTGCTATTGTTGGTGCAAAGACAGGGCCTTTGACTTTAATATTGGTTCTCTGATTGAAGCCATGGGAATAAATTCACCTGTCGGCAGCTGGAGTTTGCTCAAGGAAAATCACTTTTAGAGGATTTGTGATAGTCTCAGAGTCCAGAGTGTTCCAGTAAATCTCGGGAGAGCAATGTGCTCTTCTGGGACTTGGCTGCTCTAAGGCCATGTCTGTTGTTTATGGTATTACCCAGCAATCGCTCAGCCATGCATTTCTCTACTGCCCTGCTCGGGTGGGAGTAACATTGTAGCTTGGGGTTGTATTCCCAGGGGTAACTTCTAAGCAATAAACTGTTTTACTTTTTCGCTGCTGTGGAGGAGCAGCATGTTCAGCAGCTGCTTCTGGCCTCCTCTGCTTCCACTTCCTGGGGCTGAAAAGTGGGAGGAATTGTCCTCCAGCCAGCTCCAGATACTCGTCTCCTCCTTCACATTGCATCCGTACTGCAGGCTGAGCACAGCAAGAGGGACTCCAGCGATGCATGAACTACAGAGTCATTCAATTGTCAAGCCTTTTAAGTATCAAGTTCTCCTTTAAAACCAGAGGCTGTGACATTTGGTAAAGAACAGCATCGCTTCAATGTCAGGAAGGTCTATTCTTAGCACATCGGTAAAAAAGAAAAAAAGTCTTTTGGGGGGACAATTTTACCAAAATGAACCTTGTCAGAAATGATCAATTCGTCTTCCATTCAGAGTGACCTGGTCCTTGCTGCATGCCAGAGGACAAAATTTGATGACACAGCACAATAAATTAAGATTACCAGATCTCCTTGTAATTAATTCTCTTGCAGTGCAGGTTTGGGAAAGAATAATTTATCTCTGAGGTGATTAAATCACTGGTGGTGTTTCTTTGTTTTTGTTTTTGCTTCCCCCCCTCCCTTATTTTTTCTCCTTTTTTTTTAAAGGAACATTTCTCCTTAGTAGAAGAATAGGTGCTGGTGAGTAACAACCCCCCCCACAGTATTTTATTCCAGCTATTTAAATGCCTCTTCCTCTCGTACCAGTGCCTCCTTAGCAGCGAGGCAGAGTTGAGACCGAGCACACCCTGACGCAGCATCGGGGCTGTGCGGTGCTCCCCTATTTTCTGGAGGAGCGCAGCCTCCTGGAAGCCCGCGTGCGCCGCAGAGCCCAGCCTTACGCACGCCCCGACCTTCGCATCTCCAGCCAGTTTAACACTTGCAGTATTTCTGCCTTTTTTATTTCTCATCGGACAGCTTCAGTATGAGTTATAAACAAAAAAATAAATATGAGCTGTAGCCTATTCTTCAAATTTACTTGTATTTTATAACAGTTACGATTCTTGAAATAAATTGAACTTCTTCTAAAGCATTTATAATAACACCCTAAGAATATTTACTCCTCACCTAAAAGAGAAAAAGAATTTATTTAGCACACTGCAGACTTAGAAAAGATGTCTGTTATTTCTGCAAAGCTGTGTCTCCTAAACTCTGCTTATAAAGAGATACGTTGGTGGACGTATTCAAGGACTGAGGAAGTGCAGAGAGCTTTATCCAACCTTCTCGAAAGAGCCGTGTAAATGTCTTTGTATCTGTAATTAGATGGGGACAGAGTTCTAACTATTACTAAAATTTTCTTATTCCTGAAGAAGAATTCCATTTCTGAAGGGTGATGCTGGAACGAGTATGTTACCAAAGCAGATCCCTAACTCCTCTGTCTACATCCTGACCATCTCCAGAGAGACTGTCGTTAATGCGCTTCTGTCTCTTTCGCTCTCTTTAGTATTCATGCAGTGATGATCATGTGAAAATTACTCACACTTTTAACTTGAGAAAACTTTCTTAGTCCAGAAACTCATCCAATATCAAGGGAATTAGAAATTCAAATGGGGAGAAATCATACACTATGTGTCAATACAGCAGCTCTCATAAAAGCTGCAGTCAATCATATTGGCATCAAAGGTGGCGGTACGTTTCCTTGCCACCAACGGATCACAGTGCAACAAATAAAGGAGAAAGTGGATCGGAACAAAAACCTTCTGTATGCTGCCTGGCCAGGACGGCCTCAGCCAAAAGCACCCATCTGGAGTCGGTTCTGGGGTTTCTTTGTATTGTCATCCGTGGTTACGCACAAATCTCGTTTGTTTATTTGTCTTGCCTATTCAGTTGCAGCTTAGGCTGTACCATGGAGCACGTTCTGTCTGTCGGTACGTTTACGTCCCGTTTCAGTAGAACAAGTGCTCTCTCTTGGTCTTCGGTTATATAAACGGGCTTTTGTACACTGGCCCCTTAACAAACTTCTGTGTGCGTAGTTCTTTTTAAAAACGCTTATTTTAGGTAATACTTGATTTTAAGTGTTTTGAATGAGAGCAATCGGGCATTTTTTTCTGTTGTTCGTTTTTCTTAGATTATATATATATGTTTGAAAATGCAAAATGCATTGCTAACTGGCAATGAGTGATTTGTGTTTATAGTTGCTTAGAAGTTATTGCACTGACCTGTCAGTTCACTGTACTAAGAAATCAGTTGTTAACTGGCTAAAGCTTTGTTGCTGGTTATGTTGTTCTCCGAGGTTCTGGATTTATGGTTTTAAACACAGATGGAATGGAGAGTGCATCTGTCGTCTAGTGAGCCAGGGTTAAATTAGCTATTAACACTGAAGTAGTAAAAGATTGTTATAATGCTTGTATACCATCCTGTTCTTAGCTGTTGGGTTGCATTTCTGCAACCAACATTCCGATAAAGACTGCAGTCTGTGTTGACACTGTTCAGTGGAAGAGATTTTGTGTTTAAATTAAAAGTGGATGTAAGTGCTGGTGAAAGGTGGGAGACTGACGCAGCTGGAGACTGAAAGCACAGCCGCTCCGACGCAGGAAGCAGCTTTGCAAATTCACAGTGTATTTCTCTGTGCATGAGAGGAGGTAGACGGTACGATGAAAAATCTGGTGGCCTTCAACAGCAAGGATTTGGGGCAAACATATGGAAGCTTCCAAATGGGCCCAACGAAGTGGCTTTGCCCTGATCTGGACAATTTCTATCTGCAAAAATCCAGATTATTGTCCCTACCCTTTCTTCCTACATAGCAATGATCTTTAAATTACTTCAGCATGCCTCATATATTAGAAGCTCCATACAAAATCTCTAATTTTAAGTTTGATGCTGGAATGTGTGAATATTTATATATTTTCCTACTGTTCCGCTTCTGTTTTATTCGTTGCTTATTTTTCCTTATGCATTGGTAAAGCTTGTTCTTATTATTCTGTTGCTCTTTGCTTGGTATTACAGGAGAAATTCTATCCATAACAGCTCTTCCTGCAGTGTCTGTCGCTTAGACACACCAACATACACTCTTAATTCATATTGGCTTTATTTCAGTCTGTTCTGTAGAAAATGAGGAGGACTCTGGGTGCTATTGAGCACTAGAACACAGTCAGTTCCCGAGTATTTCTCCTCCCCCTAAGGAGCAATACAATTAGCATTCAAAACTACTCGTTTTACTTTATTTTTGGACTTATTTTTTGTCTTGGCAAGAATATCATTAATTTACAGGGTCTGTTTTCCCCTATGTGAATACTCAAGTCCTTACTGCACATTGACACTTAGCATGTTCCTGTTGCAATTTAAATACAGACACCTTATGCCTGGGCGCAACCTCACATAAGCAAACCACTTGCAAATCATTCAAATTAATTAAATGAATATAATGAACCATACTGGTTTCCCACTGTCCAGCTCTGACTGAATAGTATGTGTTAGCAAATGGACTTCCATTAAAATATCTTTAGATTTTTTTAACCTATATTATGTTGTATGATTAATCAGATAACCAATTCTCCCTCAAAAACACCTCCCAAAATTATTGCCGTTTGATATTTCACATGTATGTATAATGCCAAACCTAATGCAGATATGCGTAAATCCCAGCAATGATTTATGGAGACTAATTCATTCCTGCACGATTCTGTCTCTCTGTTACTCTGCTTATGTGTTTTGACTAGCAGATTTTGTGGTTTTGTAGGTCTGGTATCTCAGCTCTCTGCTGTCAGCTCCCTGAGATGCAGGAAGTAGGCATGACCCAGATGCTTGCCTGCAGCAGAAATGGCACATGTTTCTACTACTGTTCTCCATCAGACCCCTGGGTCCTGAATTTCTGGCAGACAGAATTCCATTGGGAGAAAAAAAAAACCAAAAAACCTTTAGTTTACAGTTGTTGTAAAAGCCTGATTCTGGTTTTGGTGTAATTTAGCAGGCTGACATGGAACTATAATAATCTGTTACACTTTCTCAGTGAATCAGTAGGTTTATATTGGTAAAGACTGTTCAGATTTTGGAATATTCAGTGATCCCCTAGCATTTCCCTTTCTTTTTTTTCATATTCCCATTGTTTTGTCTGTGTTGGTCTGCAGCATTGAAGGGTATGTTTAGATGGTAAATACACGTTTCTGGATGTGTGTTCTCAAAACTCCGGGGCAGAGAGACACCAGGAACCAGGCAGCCAGAAAGACAGATGGCCCCCTTTAGTGATTTAAGGGTATATGTGTCTCTATATGTGTGTATTTATTTCAGACAGGTGTGTGACAAAGGTGAGCAATAAAAGCCCCAGTGCTTCTGACGTTTAACAGGAGCCAGAACCCAGGGTGTGCAGCGAACGAGCTCGTGTCTGCTGGGTGGAGGGAGTTACGCCGTGCGCAAGGTAGGTGTGCGCAAGGTAGGTGCGGGCGGGTGGGTCGGTGCTCGCGGGCTGCCTCTGCAGAGAGGCTCGGGATTGTCGCCCGTGTGTCACGGGCCCTCTGGTGACAAGCAGGGGCTGAGATTTCCTGGCAGCTGCTGAGCTTTCAGAGTCGGCGGCTGCGCAGGGCGGCCCCGGGCGCGGGCTTACCTTCTGTGCTCTCCGCTTGTCGGCCCGCTGGTTCTGGTGGTAAATTCGGCTGAAGTTGGAGACAATGACCGGAACGGGCAGGGCAATGACCAGCACCCCGCTCAGGGAGCAAATGGAGCCAAATATCTTCCCAGCAATTGTCTTGGGCACCATGTCACCATAACTAGAGGGGGAAAAAACAAAAAAGGGGAAACCCCTCCTTCAGACAAGTGCAATGGCACCAAAAGCCTTTTCAGGTTCTGAGTGAGCAGCAACATGAGTGTCCGGGTCAGACAGTAAAACTTAGAAATCTGCCATACAAGCAGCGAGTCCCGTGCTGCTGTCATCCTAGGGATGGCGATTTACACCACGCTGTGGCAATGAGTTAAGCTGAACCAAAGAAGGGCAGCCTGGGTGCAGAGTGGATGTGCCAGTCCAGGCAGCGGCTGAGCACACTGAATTCACACCTTCGCTCAGTTAGCACCTACCTATCCGTGTAGATGAGCTCTAACAAAGTTTGCCTGCTTGTACATCTGCTTGTGACCAGGTTCATATATTTTCATTCCCTTGTACTGAGGTGCAAATGAAGACTGATCTACACTTCTGTTTCCAGACAGTTTCCTTGCCATCTATACATTCAGAAATTTGGGGTTCATTCAAAGTCTGAATTCAGTAATGGATGAATTCTCAAGAATGAGTCCAGCTGAAAAACGTTCAGACAAACTTCTGCCCTGAGTTTGACCCAACAATCCTTTCATTAACCGGTGTAATTTGTATGTTAAATAATACCATCGAATAAATAATAGAATCGGAGATGAAATAATCCATTTTATGCGGATGGAAGATGGTGCTGGCTAAGGTTATTTAGATTGCACATGACAGATCACTACTCTGTTGAGTGCTTATTTGCTCATTGTGTTTTTACTCTGCAAATTGCAAAAGCTTTTTGCAGCAGTTTTATACTTTAGCTTTAACACTGTCCTTCTGTACAGAAAACCGATGTGCTTTGTCTTATGGCCGCTCGCTAGTGCAATAGGAAGGAGTGTGGCAGTTACTCCTCCATGGAACATACGGTGCTGGCACTGCTCTGGGACTCAGGCGTGTGATTGACTGCACTGGCTCACTGAATGCTGTCTTACAGCGAAGGTAATTGGGATTTTGAATTCTGATTTACAGTTTGGCCTGACACAACGCCCATATCCCATCCCAGGTGATGGGACCTCTTAATTCTAACTGACTGCACCATCACTGACGGTTCCCTGTCTCTCAGCACAACTTGTGATATCCAGTCGGGCACCAGATGTTGGCAATGCAGATGTTGCTGCCCTGTGTTCAGCAGAGGCAGTGGAAACCTCCATAGGAGGCTCATTCTCCCCTACAGTTTGCCCTCTAGAAGTGACTTAAGTGCTTTCTTCCGCAAATGGTTGACAGGCAAATAAAAACCCATCCAGAAATCTGGAGGTGGATTGCAGTGTGTCCTGATCATATAACAAAAAGGTCGTTTGTAGCGAATGCCCTTAGAGTATGGTAGGAGCATGATTAGCACAGCCTCTGACTGACTTTACAGGCATTGTTTCGGTAAGCTGTTTATGACATGCTTGTGTGCAAATGTATATATTAACATCAATATTCACTGAAGTGATTTTCAGCTGGAGGAGAGGGAAAAGCAAGTGGCCAAATAATACATATATATATTAAAAAAAAGGTTTGACACAGAAGTGGCTGTATGCAAGCCACTGGAGTACAGGAATTCCCAAAGTACTTTTGTGGCTCAGGAGGTCAGGCTGCATGCTGCAGAGTCCCACTACGAGCAGGTTTGTCTCATCCGGGCACACCCTGCAGTAGCAGGGAGGACCCAGGCACTGCAGCCTGCAGCAATTTGTAGGAGAGCGGAAAATGATGCTAAAAATAAAGTCTGGGCCTGAGGAAGACGCCCCTTGTTTCAGGGCACTTGAAATCTGGAAGGCTTCTGGTTGCTGTCAGAGGGTGTTAGGGATTTCCATGCTTTTCTTTGGGATATTCTGGTGTTTGATGGAAAAACACTGAAAAGTAAAATGAGTTATAGCTGAGGCTTTATTTTTCAGCCATCACTAGCTAAAGCTTAATTATTCTAAGCAGAATCCTTCTCCCGCTTTCACCTGCACTCAGTGCACTAACACCCCGCGGAATGCCACAAATCAATAACACGCTATTTATGTCTGTTCACTTTCTAGCTGCTGCTGCTTTATGCAAAGATAGTTTAAAAGCTCTTGCTAAGTGACTAGGTCTTCTGCCTCATTTAACTCTTCTGAAAAAATCTTTCTCCCTTTTCCTCCTGCTGCCCCTTAACACAATAGGGCTGGAAATTAATCATATGCCTCAAACATGATCTCAGTGACCTGGAGCACTTGGAGAAAGCCCTTCTGTGCATTTGTAGAAAGTGTAAGAATAAGTGTCCGGCTCGCAGTCTGTCTTGTTGGGTTTTGTTCTTACACACAGACTGAGGGTTACCTCGTTACTTGGGATTTCAGAGGAGATGCTTTAAAACACCATCAGAAAAGATCTTGGAGCGTGGAGAAGGATTTTTGTGGGGAGGTGCAGAACTTTATTTGCAAAACCAGTAGGAGAGAGACTGTGATGAGAAATTTTGCGTTGGCTGGAGCAGGCTGCACAGGAATGAGACCTAGAATTTCTCCTCTTAACACTGACTCCTCTGGATCTCCTGCAGAATTATCTGCGGAGAGAATGCTGACGGACGGGGCGCCGGGGGCTGCGTGGCACGCCACGCACTTGCAGCTGTGCTCTCTGGCTTTGCTGGGCTACTGACCTGCAATGTAAGTGTCAGTGATATTTGGAAATGTCCTGGCTTTGTGATCAGAGTAAAATCCAGCAATGCTTCAGTGGAACATAGGCCATTTTTAGATGACCTATTCTTAAAAAGAAAAATTCATTCAGAGTTTTAAGGTTCTGGGTTACCTCCAGGTGCGTGTCCCGTTCAGTGCCGCTGGGATGCCTTGTATAGTGCAGGGGCTGCTGGGCAGGGCACGTACGTTACTCTGACAGCTGTAGGACCAATTTTTCTTTGTATCCCTGTCTCCTGGGTGTCTTACTATGAGTATATGGGAAGAACAAGGAGAAATACAAAACTCTGGCAGTGTTCAGGCCTGAACTGCATTTTGTCAGCGGAAGGAGCGCGGTGCCTGGGATGGCTCCAGGCAAGGCGATTCAGGGAGGCTGGTGCAGCGGCTCGGTGCTTTATCTCCTTTTTGATGAATCTTTTCATGTTTAGCAAAAGTTAAGTGCATGCACAGAATGATTGCTAGTAAGGTAATTACACTGGTGAAAGAAAAACACGGTACACTGCACTCTGACTTTGTCCTTGTGCTGTGCCAATTTTGATGCTAGAAGAACCGTGGCCTGGGAGCAGTCGTGAGCTGAATGTCCGCATGAGCCCACCCGCCACCGCCGCGGTGCCTGGCTGGCGGCAGAGGAACAACCGACAAAAGGAGCTTGAAGTGACTTTACAGGGGAGCTCGCTTAACCCATTCTCTTTTTAAGGAGCTTTGGTCGCCTGAGCTCTCTGCTCCATTCGAGTGAGTTACCGCTTTAATCCAGCTAGTGTCTGCTCAAGCCAAAATTTCCAGTTCAGCTTTGAGGAAGGTGCGTGTGTGTGTGTGTCAGTGCCTACAGTGTAATGTAGATCCCCTTGCTCTGAATGAGAGGCCTGCCTTGAACCTTGACTGTGATGGGGTTTGGACTGGATCTATAAAGTTGCAATTGTTCTACTCCTATATTGACATATACCGTTACTGCAATGATAATTGCTGAAGTCACGATTTATTTTTGTCCTGAATGGTACCACAAGTTCGAATGGCCACATGTCATATTTATAACAGATACAGTGCCAACTAACCTCAAATACTGGATTTCAGTTAGTACTAATTAAGCATTTTAAAACCATTTTTTTTAAATGGAATGAGAGAACCAACCTTTCCCACTAATTTGTTTAGTACAAGGCAACTTGTTGCCTAAAAAATATCTTCTACAGAAAGTGCATTTTAAGTAATTCAGCAATAAGCTCACTAGAGCAGTAAGAAGACAGAAGAGTTAGGTAATGATTAACATTCAGAGGGTCTGGCGGGGTGTTTGAGCCTGTAATGCGAACAACAGAGGCTGCAAATTCAGTAGATTTTCATGTGACCTTTAGTAAATCATTTCAGCTTTCTGGACCTCAGCTCCCCATTTAGGACACGGCAGCTGGTTACTTACTCTTTGCCTGCTTGGTTAGACGAGGAGCTGAGTTCTTCAGAGCCCGAACTGCCGCACGTTCCGAACACCCAGCAGTGCCCCTGAGAGCCACTGCATTACAACTATTAATAACGCAAGGCAGTTGTATAGAAATCTGGAGAAAACAGCCTGCACATGGCCCCAGGCATGTCCAGGGATAAATGCTGAGAATTGGCTAGGTTAGATGTGGAACATGCCTAGAGATAAACATATTTTCTGTTTATTTTGCCAGGAATCCAGTTAGATAGCAACAGATCCGGCCAGTTTTCAGTTGCAGAGTTTGTTGTTCTGCTTACTGCCTGCGTTACGTGAGCTGCACCTGCTGCCGGACGGGAGCAGCGCGTAGCGGGCATGTGGAGGTGTGTGACCTTTGGGGGGAGCTGCCCTTGCTGCCGTGGTACCCTCGGTGCTCTGTGCACTGAGGGTGATTCTGCAGCTTATACATGTTTATCCCTTGGTTAAAGTGGCATAGCTGCAGTTCTCCTGTTTCTTTTCCTGGTGTCCCTTCAAATCCACGTTTCCTTCCAAGGAAGCACTGCGAGCACTGAGGCTCTTACCCACTGTACACATCGTGTAAAGTTCAAGTAAAGCCTTAAACAGACAAACCAGAAACAAAGCATTAGGAAATTACTTCTAAGTGGTCACTCTATAGACTGGAAAAGACCATGAATGTAGAGTTTCAATATTTTATTTATTTGTATTGGGCTGCCTTTGTTCTTTGGATATGAAAGGGGTCATATGTCATTCACCCTAATTAGTAGCTATTAGCCTTGACAGCATAATGTGCTGTTGTTTTTCTCTCTGTCAGTACAGAAAATAGAGGTCACTGCTTCTGAGTTCTGGTTTTAGCAGTAAAGGTGTCTGGACGCTGCTTAGCTCCTCCAGCTGGAGACAGCAATAAATAAGGTGCTGAACAGCTCATCAAATGACTCGCTCTAAAAATAGACTCTCGGCAGCATCTCTGATGATTCTTTGTCTCTGTGCAACGTTCACAGCCCTACAAATAGGGAATTGTTAAAAAGCTGGAGTATCCTGTAGCGCAGGGACATTAGAAAATGCTGCAGCAATAACGACTCTGGGAGGACAGTGAAAGAACTTTGCAGAGGATGCTCTTTTCCAGCAGCCTTTTTATATGCCAACTTTTCAGGCAGTGTGGGTATAAAGCATGCACCTGGGGGGGGCTCAATGTTCATAAAATATTGCTGTTGTACGGTTATTGTTTGTGCTGGTTTCTCTGGATGCGGAGGAGGTAAGAGTGCAGTTGACGACTGATAAGCCTGTATCCCGACACCTTCCCTCGCAATATAAAAGACCTGTCTTTGGGCAGAGCGAGGGCCGCAGAGAGCAAGCAGAGCGCCGGGTCCAGCGCCCTCCTCTTCCCCAGGGCTGGCGCAGGGGAGGGCAGCACCGTCCCACCGAGCACACGCAGGGAGCGCTGCTACACGCTCCGTGGGCCCACATGATGGGGTTGAGGTCACGGAGCCAGCACGAGAACGTGGGGACACCTGGCTCATGGATTCAGATGGTCTCAAATGATCAAAAGAGAACCGTGCTTTTTCTAGGTGCTGTGTTGAAGCAGTCAAGGGACGTTTCCTGCCTGTGGTGCAAAACCTCGTGGTTTTCACACACAGCCAGTGAAAGCTGCAATATCTCATGAAGAATGGAAACAATGCTCCTTCAAATGATTTAGTATTTCTACCTCATATTGGCCTCAGCAGCTCTTTGAGAGTTTCTTTCTCTGACCTTTTGCCCAGTACGGTAGAGTAAAAGGAAGGTTTCCCTTCAGCCCTTAAGCTTCTGCTTTTAGGACAATAAGAACAGAATAATAACATTAGGTATTGTGCAGTGAAATACGATTTTGAAAGCCTTTTGCATGAGAGAATGAAGTATGGAATTAGCATGTGGCTTTCCAGGTGTAAGAGATCTTTTCCTGTACTGTAAACAAATCACTATGCACCGTTTTTATTTGCAAAAAGGGGAAATAATGTCTAAAATTCAGCTAGACTGTTTCAGTTGCATTGCAAGGCTGTGTATGTTGCATTTGACAGCTCAGAGGAGCTCATGTCCCTCCATTTAATAGGTACAAGTCCAATGTAATCATGTTAATGCTTCTTTGAACCTC
This sequence comes from Anseranas semipalmata, assembly GCA_013399115.1. Taxonomy (NCBI): domain Eukaryota; kingdom Metazoa; phylum Chordata; class Aves; order Anseriformes; family Anseranatidae; genus Anseranas; species Anseranas semipalmata. The sequence goes on along the minus strand of VXAA01006834.1, from coordinate 1,109,834 downwards.
CAGTGAAATAATGATCATGTCACTTCCAATGATACAATGAAAACAAAGGCAAATATTACTCATTCCTTTCTTGTTTTTGCACATGACAAATGAGCAGGGATTTAAAAGCTACAATACAGGGGCTGGTGATAGTTAGATATTTTGTTTAGGGTTTAATTCACTCTTCCTCTGCCCCATTAGCTGTTTCATGTGACTTGCTGGACTTAGCCCCTCAAAAACCATCGCTCTCGGAGCACAGCTAGCAGCTCACAAGTGTGCCATTTTCCTCCTCAGTTGGGTTTTATCCTCTCACATATTCATACCTCCAGGTATGCAAAGATGCTGCTGTGTTTTTAAGCAGAGGCATACAAAATTCCATGTGTGATTTATTAAATTTGTGTATTCTGGGAAGGTGGGAGGGGGGCCCGGCGCTGCCAAGGCAGTGATATTGTGTAAGGGACTGAAGGCAGACGTGCGACCCAGAACCAGCGATGGAGTGCTCCTGAAGTCTCAAAGCTTACTTTGTCTTGGACTTCTTTCATGGCCTCAGGAAAGACAGGACCACTTTCTGGCTGATCTTTCCACATCCGTAAGGGAGATCGAGATGTTTTCAGAGCTGTCCCAGACAAGTGTTGTGAGGATTAATTAGTTAATGGTGGCATGATATTTTGAAAATATAGAAGTTTTTCTGAAAGTGTTTTGCAGACAGACTAATGAGCGTCAGTAAGGACAGTTTGGTACGTTATGTCAGCTTTTCAAATATACTAAGCCTGGAAAGGACGTGATGAATGCCTGAGGAACCTGACACGTGAGACTTGTGCCTCCTGAACAAGCGTGCTGTAAACAGATCCAGAATGGCTTTGAAGCAAGCAAATCTACAGAAAGGCTGTGAGATGACAGACTTGAACAGCAAATCATCTGTGTCTGGGGAAGTACAGAGCCTATTTCATGCTAGGATTCTTTTACATTAAATATACTTACTTTCTGCCTTGTTTTGAGGTGGGCAGCTCCCCAGCTGGGTATTCAACTTCTGCAATATTTGGCTTGGTTTTATACTACAGTTCTCTTTTTCCCTGGCATATTTTATTTGTTAATGTTTACATGGATGCTCTCATCCTCCCTAGATATCTGCTGAAATCACATCCAACGGCTGAGCTGTGAGGGGGCGAGTTCTGTAGATGCGTGTCAGTGCTAGCAACAGAAGCTTATCTTCAGTACTCAGATTTGTTGGATTTTTTGAAAAGTTGTGGTCAGCAGCTACTTAGTAGGGGTGTGTGTGGTAATGTTGATTTTTTGTTGTTTTGTTCTGGTCTATAAGTTCATCTTTTTTAATGAGTTTTGTGTAATAAACGCACCGAGAGTTGTATCTGAAGTCCCGAAGGAAGGTCTGGTGCTGCGTTAGGCCCTTTCCTCATCCTAACGGAAGTGAGCGTGCAGTGAAAGGGGAGGACGGAGTGTTTAAAACCGGGAGGGATTTCTTCACAGTGCAAGGCATTACTCTGTAGGAACTCACTGTTTCCAGATAACTGTGGGGAGCTTGCTAGAGACTCAAGAAAGGGCTGGTCAGCTTTGTTTGCGTCAGCACTGAGACCATGTACTCACATCACCCAGGAGCGGAAGTGGTTGCTCTGAGGACATGCAAGTTCTGCTGCTTCTCTGCCAGTAGGAATTGGAAAGGAAGGCAGGCTATTCCCTCGTGACTTGCGCGGGGGGATTTCTACTCCTAGGCAGCCCACACCAACCCTCGTCAAAGCCATATTAAGGGATTAGGTGGACTTGGGCTCAGTTGTAGCCTGCTCATTCCTGTACTTGTACAGGAAAGATGGCCTCACTGTGGAGGTCTGCGATAGCACCTGGTAGCATACGTGTTCCTTACAGCAGCACTGGCTGCCTGAAGAATTGGGAATGTTTGTCTAGACTCAGGAATAATCTGAGTAAGTTATTTAATACACTGAGGGCTGAGAATACTTAATATATGCACACGCTGGTTCCATTTATTCTTTCTGGCTTGGATCAACTTCTCAGCCTGTAGGCTGTTAAGACAGATGGTCTGAATTTGGGTAACATTCAGACCTTGAGTTGAAGCTAAAAATGGAATTTCATTGGCAAGGAAAGTAGGTCAGAAAGCTAAAGCCCCTAGTCCTAAAATGATGAAAGGCTTCTAATCAAGTGTTCTCTATTACCATTCATTAAAAGGAGCAGGGGAAGAAATACTATTGGAGACCTTTGAAACGGGGATTACAAGGAGCGCGCAAGCACCCTCCTTCCTGCGCGTCCGCAGCGGGAGATGGGGCGACCGCTGCCTGCAGCTCCCTGGGGCCCCGCGCTGGAGCCACAGCGGCGTGGGAGCCCTTGTCCACGCGGGAACACGAACAGCTTCATCTGCTGCGTCAGCCGCAGGAGCTTCTTGGCGTGGCCTCCAGTAATGCCTTTCACGCTAATAATCTTTTCCACGCTAATTCTGTCATCCACCTGACTCAGGTTCTGTAACTTCATCGCCTCTGCAAATTGTGACTTGCACCGTATCTGAGACTGTCAGTCGGTGATTTCTGTGCTCTTCACCACTTTCAGATGTGTGCCAACTGCTAGGAATCTTTCTTCATTGTAGCCAGTGGAGTTTATTCAAAGCAAATGGGGAACCTGTTCCAGTTAACACAGCGGTCCCAGTTCAGCACATTGCTTCAGCCCTTGCTTAATACTAAGCACATACTTAATTCCTGTTCGCTGAAATGATGATAGCATACTTGTTCAAGTATTTTTTGAAATGTTACTAAGATGTTACTGAAAGGGTTGTGAGACATTGGAACAGGCTGCCCAGGGAAGTGGTCGAGTCACCATCCCTGGAGGTATTTAAGAGACGTTTGGATGCAGAGCTTAGCGACATGGTCTAGTGGAGGGATTGTTAGTGTTAGGTCTTAGGTTGGACTAGGTGATCTTGATGGTCTCTTCCAACCAAAAAGATTCTGTGATTCTATGAATTTGTTCTTTATGCTTTGCAAACCCAAGCTAACATACTGTCATTACTCCTCTCCCTTTCCCCCCAGACTACTGCTAGGAATTACAGTTCTCCGAATGGAGAAATGCTTGCATTGCAGCTCTGCCAGCAAATGCATTTTTAGAGATAGTGTCAGAGACCTCCTATTTACTCTTCCTTAATGGTAGACAAGGAGCATCTGCCTTGATCTTTGGCTGTCACTGTCACAGCAGCAGGTACCAAAAGTAGGGAGTGAATTCTGAAACATCCCACTGATCTGCATAACTCAGAAGTCATGCAGGGTAATTGTCTACTGCTTAACAGAAATTGTAGTTTACGATGTCGTTAAATCTCATTAAAGAAAAATAGATGTGTTCTTTTTTATGGTAACTTATGTTTCTACATGACCATCTAATAAGCACAAACTAATTTTTCCACGAAAAAGAAAACTTGAACTGTTGACTTAACAAGTATTTAGAGAAAAAGAGGAATTGACTCCAATGTAGAATCAATGTAAGAAAAGCTGAATTTCACTTTGCAAAAAATACCTCCAGTCTTAACCTCCACACCTTTCTGTCTGTAATGTATGTTCATTCAGCTCTTCAGGGGAAGCTTTATTCTTTTTAGTTCTCGCAAAGCTGATATATCTAGCAAAAAGTGAACTCAGTTTTCTTTTTCCTCATGCATCACCAAGCAGCTAAGCTGTCATCTACGTTTTTGATCCTCAAATCTCAGTTTCAGTAGTGATAGATGCAGCAGAAAAAGCTCTGATTCTTTTTTTGTTTTCCATTTTTTTGGTTAGCCTGCTGAACTTACGGCCTTTTTGGTTTGACAAATCTTTCTCCAATTGCCAGAGTTAATTTGGATTTGAAATTTATTGAGAAGACAACAGGAAACACCAGAGACTTTATCTGCGTTGTTATTTTTCTGAGCAGACGGTGTGTCCCCAGCACCCCCCCAGCTCCCACCGGCCGGCGGCTTCCCGAGCCCCGGTGCTGGCGGAGCTGAGCTTTTTGCTCCCATGGGTAGTCCAGGAGTCCCTGGGCCAGCAGAAGAACACACGTATGTTCACAGCAAGTCTCTCTTTAGCCCTTCAACTCACTGTTACTGGTCGAGGAAGAGCTCACTGGCTTACTGTAACAGGGGGGCTTTTTGTTGTACATGAACAAAAAAGTATCCATCTGGTTCTTTCTTTCTGACAAAAAGCCCACCTCTTGCTGGGTATCTCCAGATTGTATTTTTTTTTCATGAAGGTGAAAGTATGATGTTATTTTCATGGATTCCCGTTTCCTTGGTAATTCAAGCTTTTCACCCTGAAACTGACAGCAAGTTCTTCCTTGGTCAATATTTAATTTAATTTAAATTCTAATGTGGGCACTCAGACTTAAATCCAGTAATACGAATTGCCACCACAGGTTCCCTTTGGCCCTTAAACCATACGGCTGCTGCAGGTGCACGAGGCTGTGATAAGGCACCTTGCTTTGATCTTTGTATTTATTTATTAATTTTATTTCAATTAACCTCAGCTGTGCTGCTGCTCCTGTGCGTACAGGCGAGGGAAGTCTGCAGTGCCAGCTCTGATGCTCAGGGGTGCCTCGCCGAACAGCTTGTGCTTATGGCATGCTTAAAGAAGTCACTGTACGCACGCTCACTAATTAGTTTATGATTTAGCATTGTTAGCATTTTACTGCTATGTCAATCACTTATAATTTGTCCATAAACAAATGAAGGTGTATTTTATCCAATACAGAGAACACATTAACTGAATTAAGGCCAATTAAATACAGTGGAATGACAGCTTTGCAGCCACCCACTGCTAAATGAGGCCTTTGTCTTGGGTTTTCTCATTGTGACCCAAAGCAATATTTTCAGCCTTTGTGTTTTCTACAGCCATCAAGCTGTAGAAACAATACTCAGGAAGTATGAGGAGACTGAGTATAATTGTCTAGCTGACCATCATCTGGCTCCTGGCATGTTAGCAACTCAGTGCTTTTCAATAACACACACTTTCTGAAAAGTGTTTGTTTGTTTTCATGGAAAATAAAATGTCCCAGATTAAGGCATTATTTATTTCTGGCTGCATACACTAAAGGAGACTTTTAAATTACCTCATTATTAATTCAAGAAGAATCCTCATATTATTCAGAGTGAAAACCTTACACAATTACCTGATAGTAGACTCAATTCTTTTTTAACACTTTAAAGTCCCTGTGAAAGAAATCTCTTTGGAAAACATGCAGGCTGGAGCGGGCAGTCAGTGCATTGAGCAGTTAGACTCTTCACCTACTAGCAGGGCTGAAGGCTCCCTGCTCTGTCTTAAATTCTTAACCGTGGTGTCAACTTATAAGAAATGTTGGGCTTTTGCTTTCATTTTATCCTCATCTGTTTCTTTTCTGTCTTTTTAAGCAGCTTGAGCATCCATGCTGAGCCATGTCACATTCCAAATGATACACATACTGTGCATTTTAATGAGCTGCTAACACTGATTATACAAAAAGCAATCTCAGAAATATTTACCGAGTCAAAAGGAAAGAAAAAAAAGCCTATGGGGAATTAATTAGCTTTTTAAGAATTAGCTTTTTGAAAGCCACAGATTCTGGAAAAGTTGGACTTGGAACTGGAAGCAGTTTCAAAGGAGTTAAAGAAGTGAGCAGGAGAAAAAGGAGCGTGTTGCAGTGGAGTGTTGCATATCACAAGCAGCTCTGTACTGGTCAGAAGATCCACTGGCAGCTGTATATGTAATTGATTCACAGTCTGAAACCTTTCTGAGAGAAGAATGCCATGGGATGTCTGGATCATCTGTAAGGTTTCTGTAGCCTTTCTGCATGGATGAGCAGAGAGGGACAAAATCATGGGAGCCTTGGCCAGTTCCCTCCACCATGTTCATGACAACAGATTCAGAAAAAGTCAGCTCTGGATATTTGGCTGAGTCACAGAGTTGCAGAGTGGCTGAGGCTGGAAGGGTCCTCTAGAGACCCTCCCGTCTGCCTCCTGCCCGGAGCAGGGTCGCCAACAGCGAGTTGCACAGGGCTGCAGCAATTGGATTTTTGCTGTCTCCAAGGATGGAGGCTCCGCGACCTCTGTGGGCAAGCTGTTCAGTGCTCAGTCACCCTTGCAGTAAAAAAAAAATGGTGAATACTCTTGATCTAGAGCAGTTCTCTTTGTGCAGTGTTTTTCTTGCTACGGTATTTGAAGTTTTGCTTCCACGTGGAGGTAGTTGCTCTTTAATACTGGGTAAAATAACAGACAGATGCATAGCTGAACTGTTTCTCACAGTTCCTACAGAATGGCTTTTTGGCTGTTTTTTTTTTTTTTTNCTGGCAGCTGTATATGTAATTGATTCACAGTCTGAAACCTTTCTGAGAGAAGAATGCCATGGGATGTCTGGATCATCTGTAAGGTTTCTGTAGCCTTTCTGCATGGATGAGCAGAGAGGGACAAAATCATGGGAGCCTTGGCCAGTTCCCTCCACCATGTTCATGACAACAGATTCAGAAAAAGTCAGCTCTGGATATTTGGCTGAGTCACAGAGTTGCAGAGTGGCTGAGGCTGGAAGGGTCCTCTAGAGACCCTCCCGTCTGCCTCCTGCCCGGAGCAGGGTCGCCGACAGTGAGTTGCACAGGGCTGCAGCAATTGGATTTTTGCTGTCTCCAAGGATGGAGGCTCCGCGACCTCTGTGGGCAAGCTGTTCAGTGCTCAGTCACCCTTGCAGTAAAAAAAAAATGGTGAATACTCTTGATCTAGAGCAGTTCTCTTTGTGCAGTGTTTTTCTTGCTACGGTATTTGAAGTTTTGCTTCCACGTGGAGGTAGTTGCTCTTTAATACTGGGTAAAATAACAGACAGATGCATAGCTGANTTTACCAGTTTCCTAAAAATGGGTTTTTTGGGTTTTTTTTTTTTTTTTTTTTTTTTTGAAAGAGTAAAGCTGTTATAATTTTGATCATCTCCTTAGAAATGTGATTCCCTTAATTGTGTTTGAGTTCCTAAGCTCCTCTTTAAATAAGTTTGAAATATTTTATATTTAAGAATAGATATAATTCTGTAAATTTGCACAGTTACCTTTCTTGATCAAAAGTTCTATTTCAACTGTCTAGCAATTATGATCAAATAGTGAAGTACATAAGGTATGTCAGGTTCATTGGAATGAGAGACATGCCACTAGTGAAAGGTGTATTTCATGTCTGAAAAAAATGAGCTGTAACTTCTCTATACATCTTATTATTTCTATCTATAGAATATGGACCCCACTAAACACAATTCAACAAATACATATTTTTTTAAACAGTGATATCAGAAACTCAGTTCCTTCAAGCCAATGGATAGTTTCATGCAAATTCCTGTTGGTTTTAGAGCAATCTCACTAATGTTTTCCTTTCCTGCAGATGTGAAATGCTGTGCAAGGGCTGGTTATCTAAATACATTCTTCTGACCATTCCAAATGAAAGTGATCTAATAATACAGCATTTGTCACCAACTAGTGACATGTGAAAGGAATTAAAAATGTATTTGCATTAGGCATGCATTGTAAATGCAAGACATTTCAGTGACAGGAAGAATTACATGAGCATTGAAGTGACCATGCTGCAGAGAGTACTTGTTAGCTCAGCAGAAATGATTTCAATGCAGGCTGCTCGAGTGCTGAACACATAAGGGACGGATCCTTGTTATAATGGGTTGAAAGGCAATCAGGAAATTCAAGTGTGAAACTGGTCCTTGAAGGATGACTTAGTGTGTGCAGGATATTACTGGGATCAGAAAGATTTGAAAGGAAGGTTTCTTACTACCCTTCAGTAAAATCACAACTAACATTACAGCTGTTGTAAAACTGTCCGGGGTGGGAAGGCAGCCCAGATTTCTGGACCTTTTAGAGCACCTGAGCTCAGATGCTGAGAACTGGGAGGGAAGATGGAAGGAGTGTAGCTGGTGCAGACTGTCTCGGCCTTTCCTTCTAGGCAAAGCAGAATCAGGAGGAACTGAGGACTTGCAGAAGCATATTTCAGTGCTTTCACATGTAGCAAACATAGTGCTTGAGTACGTCCTCTCGGTCTTGGAGTGCCTAACTTCTGGTGGATGCATTCTCATCCATGGACTCACCTGACTTGTAAGCAAAATTAGAATTGACATAGGGTTAGATTTACAAAGTTAATTGGGCTCATAAGAGGGATCGCTGAAGCACTGGTGCAGGCCTAATGCTATTTGCACCTTTATGCACCTAAATAATCTTGTAAATCTGGCCATAGATGCTACAGACGGCTCTGAAATCCACTCTGATTTTAGACCATGTCATGCAACCTGGCCAGTAGGAACAGGTTTACTCTGCAGCAGAGGCACGGCCTGAGCATTATACACCATGAAAAACTGGGAGATCGTACCCAGAACCTGCACCTAGCTCTGCTAACCAAAGCTTGGGTGTTTCCTCTGCATTGCAGAAGACTGTCTTGGCGTGGGCGTGCTTTGTTCTACCTTGGTTTAGATACTTAATGATTTCTTCTCCACCCCCCGCCCTTTTTAATGGTCTTGTTTAAATAAATATTAATGCCTAGTCTTTGAGCAGGTGCAAACCTGTACTCCAGAAAGACTGTATTATGGTTGCAGAACCATTACGCTATCCCTATCAATCACACTCTCATTTGCTCCTGGGATGTAAAGAGCACCTGTGGCTAGTTAGCTATAGACTTTATTACAAGCTAGATGACTTCAGTGTTCCTTGCTCATAACTGTGTTCCTTCTGCTTTCTTTTCTATGAATAAATTTTGATTCTTTGGAAGCCTTGACATATTTTCCCCTCATTTTGTGACTCTATGTAGCAGAAAATAAAAATAAGTAATAAAGCCCCAAGAAATATGGATGCCCCTCTGTGAACCTACTTAGCGCAGGACAGCAAAAGTTTGTCACAAAAGACAGTGGAAACAAAGAGCTTTTTCTTATGCTAGCCACTCTTTTATCTTCTCCAAATTAGTGTCTTATTAAAAGAAAATTGGTGAGCTTTAAACACCACACTGCGATACAGAATTTATTTTACTGGTACATGACAGACAAATCAGAGAAAGAATCTTTATTCCTTTTTTTTTTTTTCAAATGGAAGCCCTATGCTGTGAACCTGTTCTGAATGATCCTTTGCTTTTATTCTGTTTCCTTTGAGGACAGCCACCATGGAGGCACAACAGTGTCGTTTAGGCAGCCTGAGAGGGGCAAGTCTTGTGGGTGGGGACAGCCTTACGGATTGGTATCTTACGACCGGGGCTTGCTCTTCTAGCGCTGGGTGCCACATATGTGTGCACATGTCCACTGTGGGTTCCAAAGAAGCTTTTGGATCAATCTACACTTGCAGCAGAAACCAGTTTCACTCTTTTGGTCGCCCATATGGCTGTTGATGAGAAGGTAGCCCTTCTCAAAGCTAACCTGGGAGGTGTGCGCCTGGCGTGGTTGTTCTCTGCGTGACCGCAGGAACGCGCACGCAGGCCCCCCCGTGCTGCTCCCCGGGGATCGATGTGAGGAAGCACAGCATCCCTCCAGTGACGGCTGGTAGCCACCAGTGTCGGCCTGCCTGCTGACCTGGAAGAAGCAACCCGGCCGACACCTTTCCTCTTCGCTGTCCCTTCGGGGTTGGCCATCTTTGCTTGGAGTACCAGCAGTTCAGGCTGGAGGGTCCATCTTCATCTGTATTTTAGAATATCTTATACATTTGTTCCTCTAAGCATGTGTTAATATTAATAACACATACATAATTTTTCTGAGTAAGAAATCAAATTCACCTACATGCTGCCAGATCTACGCCTCCAGGGAAGTGTTCTTAGTCTAGAGCTGGTTGAATAATTCTGTTCTATTTCAGACTCCTCTTTCTTCAAAGACAGACTAAAGGACGATGCTCACAAATACCAGTTTCTCTTGAAATGTTTTGGATTTGTTAGAAAAAAAAAATCCAAACTATAAACTTTGAGCTGAAAGCAACAAAAGCCAATTGAAAGCGTAGGCTTATTTGTGGATGCTTCAATTTCCCTTGTCTGTATTTGATTAAAAATGCTGCAGATTTAATGTGATTTTTCTTCTAAATAGAAAGAAAAACAAGAAGAAAAATAGCCCTGCATGCAGCTCCCTGTTATTTTCTTCACCAGTGGAGTATTTTATCATTCTGAGCAAAAATTAACTGGAGTTGTCCAAGTTTGCCAGTGATTGATAGTGTCACCTTAAAAGTTACTAGTCAAAACTTGTTTTCTCCTTTTTCACTCCTCCGGAGTTCAGGTAGGCGGTTTGCCAAAGTATAACATTCCCTGTTGTGCAATTTGAAAAGCCAGCTGCGCCGGCCATGTTGTCACTGCGAACATCCCATCAGATTAGAAAATGGGGACGAGTTTCCCAGCCCAGGTAGAACATGCAGCTCAGCAAAGCCAGCTGCCTGCCGGTGGCCCAAATGACTAGGTGTGCATGTGTGTGTGCCTTGCAGTCTGAATTGTCTTATCTGTTTTAGCTTTCATCTTCAGAGTTGCGTTCTAATGTATTTGCTGCAAGATTATCTAGTGTGCACAACATTCTCCTTCTCTAGTAATGCTCAGAAAGTTGATTTTGAACTTTTGGCCTCATAAACATTTTTCTCCCAGATGAGAAAGCAGAAGGCTTGCAATGAAAATTAACTTGCTAATAAAAGTAATTAGCACACTAAGGGACAATCACCAAAATCAAACCCTGCTTTGTTTTGCTAACAGTGTTTAAGTATTGCATGAATAGAAACAGATTATAAGAATAAATCATTTGTGGTCTGCATCTTGGGACCAAGCTGAAGGATGGTTCTTGCCTCTGTAGATACGCTGGGTCTTTTGCTTATATTTTATGCATTTGACCAGCCACATCTTTGTGCATATTCATAAGTATTTCAGGAAAAACAAAAGACTGGGTTGTCTGGTCTGTTTTCTCGCATCAGTACTACACAGTGAAATTACTATTTTAGAGTTTCCACCAGTAAATCTTTTGTCTAGTCCTAAACCTAGGACTAAATCTAAATCCTCTGTCTAGCTCTTCCCATCACTACTTGCAGAGTTGGTAAATTCACAGCTTCCCTGTCAGCAGATATTATTTTCTAATTTCCTTTCTGTCTTAGACATTCTTTCTCCATTATTTGCACAATCTGAGATTCACACCATCATCTGTTACTTCATTCCCATGTCTGCTGTGACTAATCCCCTTTCCTTTCCTTTCCTTTCCTTTCCTTTCCTTTCCTTTCCTTTCCTTTCCTTTCCTTTCCTTTCCTTTCCTTTCCTTTCCTTTCTTTTCGTTTTCTNCGTGAAATCAATCACACCGTAGAAGTCTAATTCTCTTTCCTTTCCTTTCCTTTCCTTTCCTTTCCTTTCCTTTCCTTTCCTTTCCTTTCCTTTCCTTTCCTTTCCTTTCCTTTCCTTTCCTTTCCTTTCCAGATTAGTAGAGGTAGTTATAGGCATGTTGTATTTTCCTCTCAGTTTCTGTTTTCTCTAAGATACTACAGGAGGATGCCTAAAGAAAAGCTTGCATTTTTGAATGTGCTACCTGCGATAGATATCTTTTTCTTCTTGTTGCTACATATGCACCCCGAAAAGTTGAGCTTTTCCCTGTAGATATGACACTGAATATTGAATCCGAGTTGATGCCTTCATAAAAACACTTGACTATGAATTCATTCTCTTTTGCAATTACTGATTCACCATCCTTCCTCCAGGTACAAACCACCGCAGATAACATTATTTGAATTTATCTATGGGAGTGTTACGCATCAGGCTCATTTCCCAAGGTGATTTTGGAATAAACAAACAAACAAAACCAAGCCAAAACAAAACATAAAAGCCCTAAAACAAACAACCAAGAGCCCAGATCTGCAGCATGCATTTTTATTCTCATCTTTCCCACAGAAAAAGGAGAGATGTCAGAATTCAAATGTCTCGCAGTATGTTCTGCAAAAGCAGTGCAGCATGCCATTTGGATCTGTCAACATTTTATATTGTGACTGGCAATGAAGCTGCTGTACCTTTTCCCTGCAGATTAGTACTACAGCTGTAAGAGCCATACAAAGTGACATAAGTTACAAACAGTTCTTACAGATTGGCCAAGGAATCAGGTAGGGAAAACTACATGCCATAGGTTTGTTTCTTTGTTGTTGCTGTTGCTTGTTTGTTGTTGGTGGTGGTTTTTTTTTGGTAGATCTTGCATAAATGGGAAACAAACCAGATTTTTAACTCATCCTGATTTAGGAAAATCTCTGGCTGACCTTTAAGCTGACTGGATTCAGTACACGGATTTCCTTTGACTTCTGCACATTTTAAGCTATGTTTTGCTCCTTTTGTATTCACCAGGCAGATAAGCCCTGCAAATCTAAAACAGCAGCAGTGAGCTTTCAGCTCTCTTCTGTCCAGTGCTGGGTCAAAAATATCTTCTAAAAATACCTGACATTTGAACATTTCTTAGGGGTACAGACCTCTGCTTTCTTCTGAGGAAAACAGGCGAGAGGAATGGAAGACACCATTGCTCAAACTGCTGAGATACTTAACGTTCAGAATGCAAATACTGAATAGCTTTAACAGGAAATGTGTTTTTTAGTATTCCTTTAAATCCATCAAAGCAAACTGAAAAGCAATGCAGCTAAAGCTGTGCCAATTACAGGACGGCTGTACAAGTGTGGCTGAGTGGAGACGTGGATATAATGAGCCTAATAGGTAGTACATCCGGGTATAAATCTGAGTGAAACTGTTTAAGTTCTGCATTTTTCACTGTGCACTGCTGCAGACCTTATCACCACAGTGAAAATAAACCATAATTCCTTGAATCTGCAGTGCTTTTGCTTTCATCCTAGAGGGACTTTCAGCGCGGTGTTCTCCCGGGGCTCCGCGTTCGGTCGCCGGCTGCAGCAGCAGGGCCCCGGCTGCACCCAGCTCCCAGCCAGGGCCTCCGCCTGAGTGCCGCTGCTGGCGGGTGTGCTGGCAGGTTGGTGGTGGTGGTTTGGGGTTTTAAAATGGAGTGATTCCACTGTTGGAACAAACAGGCATTTTTTGATTTCACTGGAGTCAGATTTTGCCCTGTAAAATGAGCCTGATTCCCGTCCTTACGCTTAATAACTGTACTTCAGGTAATAACATTGTCTGCTGAGAACGGTGGTAGAACTTCCCTAACCGTAAGTGCGAGTGTGATAGGGTTGGGATTACCTCAGGAAACTGACGTTAAAACTCTGAGTTCATAGAGCTCACATACATCCTTATCGGGATGACGTTGCTCGGTTCAGCCTTGTTTGGCTTGATGTGTATCAGCCAGTAAGGTTTTAGGGATATGTATTTTATTTATTTAGTATAATTGTTGTCCTTTGAACAGGAAAACATCCCGGTCCTTGTCTTTTCTCTGTCCTGTCTAAATCTCATCTGTAATATCAGAACAGACAAAGTTCTTTGCATTCCTAATGAAACAGGCTGCTTAAGCACTAAGCCCTGGTAATCCAGTTTATGTTTTCATAACAGTAAATATAATATGAAGATATGCACAGCTTGTGCTTGATGTAAGCAATGAGATCATTACAGTGTTCCTAAATCCTTTTATTTTAAGATTTATTTAGTTGATAAATTTTACGTGTTTGTCCTTTATTTGTCATTTGTAGCATGGGCTGTTCCCCAAAGCCAACTTCTCATATCTTCCACCACTCCAGTTTAAGCTTCTTTTTGCCTGAAGATTTACTGGTACAGGAGACATAGAGATGTCATCTACAGTATGTTAAAGCTCTAGGCAGATGCTCTAAGGGATGTGACTTTTGACTCTTCATGTGACCTTGGACAGCCTAAGTAAGCTTTTTCCTTCTAAGTTCCTCCGCCTAAAACTGGGGAGATATTATTTCCTTCCCTCTAATCCTCAGTGTTTTCTCTTGTTCTTTATATAAGGGACTTTGCGCTGACACGGTGTCCAGTATTTATTTTCATAATGATTATTTACGCTTTGATTAAACATTCATATTATTCAGTAGATGACATTAATAATATCAAAATGCCATTTTATACAATATTTAGGATCAGAATTTCCTATTGGAAATCAATGAGAACGTCTTCCTAAGAATCAATGACCTGAATGTCCCTTGTTATATAAGACGTGTCTATATTTATCAGTGCTGATAAAAGATGCTGCGCTGATCTGTCTGTTTATGGCTTATACAGAATTCTGTAATACTCTTCTCAGAGACAACCAGTTAGCTCTCAGGAGTGGATGACTTTCAGTCTGTACCAATATTGCTCAGATTTAAAACAGAAGTTTGGAGATGAAAGGCTCGATCTCCCATTAACAGACCCCTCCCGTGGATTACTTTGTCATTAGACTTCAGCCCTTACACAAGACATTCCATTAACTAGAAAGGATTGTTCCTTGCCAAGTCCTACATGGCTCAAGGTGACTGAGCAATTCCCTGCTGGAGTGGATCTGTTCAGAATATAACTTTATCTGTTAGCCTGAGCTGGGTCAGGGAGAGAACCTCAATTCTATTCCTAGTCCTGCAATGGCTTACCCTGCTGGAAATTATTTAACACCTCTGCACCTCAGTTTATCCCAGACAAATTTCGAGCTAGTATGTCAAGTGATCAGTGCCGCTGAATACAAAGGTCTATGTGCATATCTCTTTGTTCTGTAATAAAACTGCATACATTGCATATGATACATAACATTTGTACTTTCAAATTGCAGAGGGATTAGGGCTCTGTTTGATGAGTTTAAAATTTTGTGTTTGTCTTGAAGTTTTTATAATACATATATATATATATCCTGTACCTAATTTAGCCTGGAGTGTAATCAGTAAAAAATTACAGGGTAACCTCATCACCTGTAAGCATTCTAGTGGGAAAATATGCAGCACCAGCAGGAATTCAGATTAAAGATGTTAAAAAAATATCCTTTCATCTATAGTTTCTTCCTCATTAAATGTGGAGTTTGCTCATAAGTATTTGCCAAATAAAAAAGGAGAAATAGGTAAAAGTTAATACTATACAATTAAGTTCCCTTGAATTTTCCCAGAAGGTTCACCTTAGCTTAATTTAATATCCCCTCAGTTCTCCCAAGCCATCTGTTTGGCTGAGATGCAAAACAAATGTGTAAAGTTAGATGTATTTATCATGCAGGCCTCGGAGGTGACAAAAGCATGTAGGAAAGGGGTTTGCTCGCTGACCCAGTAGGGCAGTTGTTTCTTCAAGAAGTCCTTCACCGTGCAACCAAAGGCTGTTATTATCTGTCCTGGAAGGCACTTAGAATAATCCAGTGAAGCAGGTAAAGCCAGTGTTAAATGATGAGCACATCAGCAGTCTCAGTGACGTGGGGAGCTGGGCTCAGCAGCTGTGGAAATCAGGGGAGAGGCTGACCTGAATACCCAGCTGGGTCGGGACCCCGGGGTCTAGATGTGAAGCACATGCAAACTATTCCCTCCTGAGCTAGTTAGAGACAGCTGCTGATGTGAACGGGAGAGTAAAGCAAAGCAGGAGTGCTGTGATGAAGGAGGAAAGCTTCCTGACCCCTGTGGTGATAACCTTCCAGCTAACCTTATTAGCACAGTTCTGCCTCCTGGGAAGTAGATGCAAGCCTTCGGTGCCCGCTGCTGCTGTTACTGTCTAGTGTGTGCTCCATCCACACCACCTGGCTTTGAGACCCCCGAGCACCTCGGAGGCAGTATCGGTCCTGTACAAGCCCGCAGGTAGGCGGACATTTTGTGATGGCAGGTGTGGGCATGATGGAGGCGGTCTGGTCCTGCGCTCCCATGGGACCTGGGAGCATCTGCATTGAGGTTAATAGTTTTGGACCTATCCCTTAACGTACAACATAACTCACAGATGTGCAAAATGTGTCACCCAGTGGAAAGCGTGGCCTGAGCAGCTAGTGTCAAGGCCAAAATAGGACACTGGGACTCTGGCTCCCAACTCCACCTCTGTCACCATGAGAGGGTATGCTTCCCTGATCCTGAGGACTCCTGAGCTGGGACACTGGGAATTAGCTGGCACCATCAGGGGCTGACACCCAGCTCATTCCCTTACAGTTACTCTTTGCTCTTCCAGAATAGGTGAAGGATTGTGGACCAAGCCTTTCAGGGGTGTACAGGCATGCTGGACAAGAGACGTGTAGGTTAGAGTAGTGGCATTGGTTGTGTGAAATGCTGAAATCCTGACTTGTTTAGTGCTTGCTATGGTTGATGCTTTTAGCACTGGTAGTGCTTTTTGGCGTTTTTGTCCCCACGCACACCCAGGCTATTGTTAGAACTTCCTTCTCTCTTCGTTTTGGGCCTAGGTCCGTTACGGGGCCGGCTAGAGCGCGGCCTGTTTGCTGCAGGTCTTCCACGCTTCTCTGAAGCTTCCCTTAAAGAAAAGCTTGTTCAGGTGTGCTGTGTGAAGGGCATGCCCCCTGCACGGCTAGATCCTGGCTGAATGGTGAGATGCATGTTCTCTAATTAATGAAACTTCAACGAACAGGTTATTTTTACTAAACATGACTGAACACTTGCAATTGAAATTGTGGTCTGTGAGCAGCAAGACAAGTTAAATTTTTAATTTCTAGGCGTTGGTGTAGATGCTGGGTATAAAAATGCTCATCCCTGTCCCACATCTGATGTAGAGGTGAATGTTTGCAAAGGCCTGGGCAGCTATGGCATGACGCTGGCAGTAGTAACAGCACTCCTGGAACGTGAAGATAGCAGAGCAGGCAGTGGCAAGGAAACCCTGCTGCTCTCTTCTGCAGCGCTTGGTGGGTTTGGTGTCCCCACCTCAGAGGAGCTGTGTCTGTGCAGCTGGGACCTCGGATGGAGCACAGGCCCTGATTCCTGGCTTGCTGGTGTGGAGGAGTGGGGCTTACCTAATGTGAGCCCTAGAGAAGGGCAGATGTGGTGGGATGTTAAACGAAGCTTAAATCTGTTTATACTTCTGCAGGACCAATCAGGCTTTTTTTTTTTTTTTTTGCTTGTCAGTGTAATGTCTCTGCATTTGGATTCACTGGTATTTCAGCACGAGGTGTGGCTTAACAAAGCTTTTTATCTAAGCAAAATGTCGACAAAATTTGTTCTTTAGAGACTGCTATGATGTTTTCACTTCTCCAATTTACACCAGTGGCAGAATGAGCTGTTTGGAAAGCTCATTTAATACTTGTGAGGTATCAGCTCACAGCCGTTTCAGATCTAGGTTCCTATAAGGTTCTCTGAGTAAGTAAAAGGGCTAGTTTGACTTTCAGTGATTTTTTTTTTTTTTTTTCATATATAGCACACCTCCATTGATAAGTAAAGGTTGACCTTCAGCTGGGTAGTTTTAAAAAGTGCATTTGTATTCATGAGTTATTTGGCAGTTGCTATTTCAAAACCTTGGGGTTGTTCTTATATTTCAAAAGAGACAGAACCGACTTTGAGCTGTGCTCAAATTCTTGGCCTCAGTGTTTTCATAAGTCGTATTTCTAGGCAATGTATTTTTTTTATTTTATTTTTTTAAACCAAGATCTTTTTTGTTAGATTGTTCAGTGTGGCTACAAACACATGAGAGCTTATCTCACTAGTTTTCTCATTGTGAGCAGCTAATG
Source organism: Anseranas semipalmata (assembly GCA_013399115.1). Taxonomy (NCBI): domain Eukaryota; kingdom Metazoa; phylum Chordata; class Aves; order Anseriformes; family Anseranatidae; genus Anseranas; species Anseranas semipalmata. The sequence goes on along the minus strand of VXAA01006834.1, from coordinate 1,092,351 downwards.
GGGACAGCATCAGACCAAGGATTTTCTCTCGAAGTTCTGTGCTATTTACTGCTTTGTCTGCTGTGGGCACAGGCACAGCAACGCGGCAGGTGAGACCTACTCTTCGGTCGCGTTCTCACAGTACAGGGAGTGTTCTGGATATCTGGGCATTACTTGAGCATCTACATGGGAGCTAAACCCTCCTGGATCTTTTATTCAGTACATGCAAAGAACAAAGATGTTGTAAATAAAGGAGCTGTAAAGTCTGTTCTTTCAGCTGCTATGCTGCAAATTTGTTAAGTGTAAGGGAATCTTTGAATTCTAAAGTAGTGAAGAAAGATATACCCAAGTCTTAGTTTTTTAATTGATTAAGCTCTAGTTGTTGTTTTGAAGAACTTGATTGTTCTTCAAAGCTAACTGTGAAGAGTTGCGTGCTAACTGGATACCAACAAGTAACTGTTGAAGTACAAAAGCCGAAAGAATCATAAGCCATCGCCAGCGGTTTGGCAACTCAGTACACACAATTCCTGCAGCTGGAAGTATTTTATATTGCTGGTTTAGAATCTTTGACTTGCTTTAAAAGAACTTAATGCTTGTGTCATTTTACCTAAATTGGGCTCAGTCTGTCACTGCCTATTGTATCTAATGGGTTTTAGATTTTTTTTTTAAATGCACAAGCCTATTCTTACTGGAATAATCAGTGCAAGCACATCTGTGACTTAATATTTTTCCATAATCATAACAATTAACCATGGGTAGAAATCAGAGGAAGATTTTTACAGTTGTCCCAGAGATGCTGTGGAACAGTTTATATCTTAAAGGAAGAACCTTCCTTCTGTTCTGAAGTATTTAACTGACTATAAAATACTAACTTGGGAAAAAGCATGCTTGATCAGACCAATGACTTAGGGTGGCAAATAGACACCAGTTTTTGCTGGGGTATCAGCATTGTCAAGATACTGTTTTTCATTTGCACTTCTGAAGGTGAGGACCCTATGAAAGTGGTTTCAGGGTATAAAACTACCCAAAGATCATGCAGAGAACAAGCTGAAAGACTATGCAAAGGAGCAAAGCTAGATATGGAAAAGCTTTTAAAAATGTATTTTTCCTTTTTGCCATTTTAAAGGGTTAGTAAACTGTAATAGCATATTGTAGAAAATGCTGTTCTTGTCTAGGAAGGCACATTATTAGAAGGTGTTCTGGGATTACAAACTGATTACAGGTAACCTATTGCTCTGTTACACTCGCAACAACATTTGATTCACCATCAGTCAAAGGCCTGTTACTCAATATATACATTGAACCCCAAATAATTACAATTCTTAAATCTGTATGTACAAGGCTAAATATTCTGGTAAAGTCTGATAAAGCTAGAACTGTTACCCTCCGTACTGTGCTCGGTTGTGAATTTGGGATTTAGGGTCCTGGCAGAGGAGCCTTTTTCCTACTTCATTGTGGTTTTCAATTGTTATTAATAAAACATAGTGCTGTCTATGTCTTTATTCGGAGAGGCCTTAGTCTTAGTACATGTCCTTCCCATTTATTATTTATACAGGCATTTAACAGCTCTGACATACTTTAACAGAAATGAAAGGCATTTGTTTGCAAATCAAAATTAGCAACAAATAATATTTGTTATATTTGTATAAAAATATTTGATCCTTCTAAAGATTTCAGTGTTTTTTACACACAGGTAGAAATGATGTTGCCTGTGTTCCTTCTTGTTTAACATCAATAGTTTTACCTCTTGCTTTTTTTTCTAAGTTAGAAATGCCATTTAAATCAGATAGTATTTCTATGTGTGTGTATGGATAGATGCTGATTTAATTTATATATGCAGCAGGGGGTGGGTAAGAGGTGAAGAAATTAATTGTGTCATCTTAGTAGTATATCAGAGAAGCTGATTGCCTTCTCGTTTCCTGATGGGTGAGTGCTCACATGAATGCTGAGGAGTCTGCCTCCTGTGGGAGGATCACCCAGGCTCCTCCCGCAGCTGGGTGCGGGTGCAAGTTCAGCTAAATTTAATGCCAGCTTTCCAAAGTGAGGAGTTAAACAGAGGAGGGTGGCCCAGGCTCTCCTGAACGAAGATGTGGGCAAACCAGAAAGGCTTATTGTAGAAGGTCTAGAACCAACGAGAAAAGGTTCCAGCTTCAAGAAGTCAGATGCGTGGAGATTTTTGTATTGTACCAGACTTGCATCTCTGGTACCCTTGAAAACAATGACAAATCATGTTTTTGTCCCTGTAATAAGTAAAAATAAATACAGTAAGACCCCAAGAACAAAGACAGGAAGCTCTATCAAGTACCTAAAGAAAAAAGCATTGGTCCTGTACCCGTGAAGTAAAGGGATTTTTACGGTTGACTTTGAGGAAGTAAAAACAAGTCTTTGAACTAGATTACTTCTAATTTTCATAGCACTAATTTTCATTTTCCAGCTCCTGTGAAAGTAAGTTAGTATTATCCCCACTCCCAGGGAACTGAGGCTCTGGGAGTGTGTGTCTTTCCAAAAGTCAAATGGGAAATCTGTGATAGAGTTGGGAACTAGACCTAAATTTCCTCAAACTTCAAGGCAGTGAAAGGACTCTCAGACCCACACGCTTAGAGGCAAACTGACTTTTTGTTGCGTATTCCAAACAGAAGAACTCATACAATGAGTCTGAACCTCCTTTTTCCAACTTCTTTCTGATGGTATAGGTTAAATACTTGGAAGTAGGTCACAAAGGACTTGTGCTGAAGAACAAATATTCCTCTGGTGACTTGCTTGGTGGCCTAGTTCTTGGGCAGCAAAGTCATAGGAGACAGAATGTTGCAAATCGCACTAAACAAATGCTGGAGGCGCTTTTGAGGAGAGATCCAGGGAGATACGCAAAGAAAAGTGAAAAGCTACTGTTAGTTCTTTAGGAACGGCTGGTTCTGAACTGCTGAGCGGGTCCCTCGAGGAGCGGAGCTGGGGGTGGTGGGCTCGGACGCGCGGCGGGTTCGGCGCCGCTGGCGGCTCGCTCCGGGCCTGGTGCGAGGCGAAGCTTTTGCAAGCCCGGCCAGCTGCGCTCGGAACCTCCCAAAGTGCATTTTCTCCATTACCTCGTCTAAAACATCGTATTGCTGATGCCCCTGGGATAGTTTGGTTCCTTAAGTTCATCATGAATGTTGATGAACGTTCAATGAGAAATTCCATCTAATTCTGGATTGAATAGGGTGGGGGGCAACCCTCAACTGTTAACTCACAGAATCACAGAACGTTAGGGATTGGAAGGGACCTTGAAAGATCATCTAGTCCCATCCCCCTGCCGGAGCAGGAACACCTAGATCAGGTCACACAGGAACGCGTCCAGGCGGGTTTTGAAAGTCTCCAGAGAAGGAGACTCCACAACCTCTCTGGGCAGCCTGCTCCAGTGCTCCGTCACCCTCACCGTGAAGAAATTTCTTCTCATATTTAAGTGGAACCTCCTCTGTTCCAGCTTGCACCCATTGCCCCCTGTCTTATCGTTGGATGTCACTGAGAAGAGCCTGGCTCCATCCTCCTGACACTCCCTCCTTACATATTTATAAAAATTGATGAGGTCACCCCTCAGTCTCCATGTCTTTGGTCAAAATGCTGCCTTTGGTCACTAGAAGGAGATTTCCATCGTTTTTTAAGGTGCGAAGGCTGACTGTCCTTGAAATGCACTTTCATGGGTTACTCAGCTCTATTGGGTTACTCACAGCCACCAAAGCCTACTCTGTATAGGGTGAGAGAAAGAATGCATGATCGTGTATTTAAAGATTTTTATGGGACATGAAATAATTTTGCTGGCTAAAAGCTAAACTTTATAGTGTTGCTATTTTTAATTAAATATTAATTGCAGAAGATGGCTCTGGAAATGACTGCTCAGATCGTTTAATCCATATAGATGACCTTTACGTTGAATTTATTCTCTCATGCTTACGCTGCCCTTCAACCCCATCTGGGGACTGACCTCGTCTGGCAGGCTGTTCCACTCTTAATTAGAAAGATGCCTAGCTTACTCTCCTCTTTAATGTTTATTAACGTTCATTTGCTGAGGATACTGTGGGATGGAGAGCTGGTGATTATGGTGCTATAAAGTTTCCCTGGCAGTTCCTCACGTACAAGCAGCCTAGTTATTCTTATATGGCTTTGGAGAGTTGGATGTACTTCAAAGGGACAAGAGAAGGGGGAATAGCTTCTGAAGTTGAAAAGCAAACCCACCTTATATGTTCATGTAGTATAATATAAGCATTATTTCAAAAATCTTTTTTCCCTCTCCCAGCCATCTTAATTCATTTCTTTTGATGCTGATAAGCAGCTTTGTGTAGCATGAAATTTGCTACCATGATTCTGAGTTGCCTGACAATTCAGGTATAAAAACGAACCATCAGCCAGCAAAAGTGTGTTCACGTGGTGGAACTTTTAAAAGGATTAGATTCATTTGCAAAATACTTCTTTCCACTAAGGGATGTGATTCTACTTCTTTCATTAATGCACAATGTCAGAAGCACTACTCCGGTTGAAGATTGCAATGTTAATTAAAATGGAAAGTTACGGGGATGACAGGCAGGTGTAAAACAGTCTTTTCTACTTGCTTGTCCACAGGACACACGAGAATAGAGACTTGCACCAAAGAGGAGACTTTATCTGTGTTCTTCAAACCACTGTGAGTTGCTCTGGCACATCAAGCTCCCAGTCCTCTGCTGATCTGCCTGTGGTGTATGCTGAAGTAGGCGGCCTTTGGTGAAAACAAAAATCCCGAACAGTCGGGACCAAACAGACATAGTGACTGGGAGCTTGGAAACATCCTGGCTGCTGGACTATGTGTGCTGGCCTCCTGCAGAGGGCTCTCATTTTCAGGGCTTGATTTGGGTGCACGTGCCTGTGATCATGAGGGACGTGCTGGTCCGGGTGGTCCCAGCAGACCACTGCTGTACCACCGCTGGTGTTACCTGGAGAGCGGTAGTCGCTCCCGAACCCAAAGAGTGTGAGGCTTCTGATGCTGGGCACTGCCGACCTCGTTATGGAGAGCAGAGAAGGGCACACAAAGAAAGGGGAGGACTTAAATCTGTTCTTAGAAAGTCTGTTTTTTCTCCTCTGGGGTGACAGTAACCACCTTCCCTGCCGTTTAGGATAACTTTATTGCAGCTGAGACCTATCAGTAAGTTGCTTCAATTGGGGGATTTGACACATGGATAAAGTCTGTTAAGCCTGCTCCTGAGGATTTGGAGATTTTTGTAAAGCTCAAATGCATAAAGCAGTCTCTGAGCTGTGGCTGCTAGACGGATCAATGAAACTGCATTTAACTTCTCAAGCAAAATCTTCCATGTTCCTCTTCTTGCATCCTCTCCTGGAATTTCTATTTAATATTTATGTTGTTGCTCTTGCTGTTGTTTTCAAACAACAGTCTCCATAAAGCAGGCAAAAATGTCTAAGGAAAAAAAAGAGCAATGAGCTGTTTAAGCATATTTCCTAGGCCTCTTCCTATCTCTGCCCTCCAGTCATAGCAACTCCATTGTAATTCAAATCTAAACATAAAACAGCCAAAACTCTTCAGCTGGAAAGTTAGAAATTTCTATGCTAATAAGCCTTAACAGAAGGGCTGCGGAAGCAACTGATTCAAAGTGACCTGCTAATTCCCCCCCATCTCCTAGATTTACAGCCCCATTAACTTTTGTTCCAAAATATCATCTGGCTCTCAAGTGGTGTGCTTCCCCCCAAATCACTGTTCTTACTTAACAAGGAAACAAAACAAAATAAAAACATAGAAACACCCCAGTTAAAGGAACCCCACTGTGCATGCTTCAGCTCATCACTCAGCACTGGACCCTGGCTATCCTGTTCCCTCTGTCCTTGCCAGGCAGGTACAGCTGCACAAGAAATAGCAAGCCACACAGCTTGTTTGTCTGTTCTGAGCACAGGAATGGCACTGGAAGATCTGAATGTTATTGATCTGGTTTGAATGCTGTCTAGACGTGTCAACACCTTCTCCTTTGGGGGCTGGCTCTAACATTTGGAGACCTCAGTATCTTGGCATTTATTATCAGGCATTTATTATCACTGCAATGGCATCTAGTGCTTTGCACAAGAAAACTGGAAACAGCCATTTTCTGCTGCCTGTTTTTGTTGGGAAACGCTACTTTGGCTAGTAGCACAAAACATGCGTTTAACAGCAGCTACTGTAAATTATGGCATTAAAGTGCCTAGCTGAGGACATGTGAAACTGCACCTTCCCATAGCCTTTTTCACATCGACTGTTTTGCCTCTTCTGTGTATGAAAACTATATTGAGCAGGTACAGAGTACTTTTGAACCCCAATATTAAGAGGCTAAAAATCCAGCTTACTGGAGAGAGTAAATACATGCACAGATCAGCTCATTGGGAGACTTAAATCACGAGGTGTTTCACATCACTGCCATTTGCCAGAATATTTGTCAGGTGCCAGTTGCCGTCTGATACCTGTTCATCAGCCTGCTCAAAATGATTGTCCGTCTCGGTTCTGCTCCTAGCAGGAGGTTCCCATTGCTGGCATGGGATCAGACGCACTGTTTTGAGATGTGGTCTGTAAGTGAGGTGTAGCGTGAGAGCAGCTTAGCTGCTGTGCCATGCCCTTTGTACTCTCCAGGTAATTGGAGAGCCTCGCTTTCCTACATGCAGATCTTAACCAGCTTACAAAATTATATTGATGACTTAATGAATGGATAAAAAAAAAAGTAAATTTGATTAGACAGCAACGCATGGCTGAGAAATATAATTGCATAGATTTGGACTTTAAATTAGTCAGATTACTTCCTCAGTTCAGAGTTGGAGGAGACAATAACATTCACATAAAAAGCTAGATGTTCCCTTCTTATCAAACCCAAACCACAGCTGTGGATCTGGGGTATTCCAGACACTTGAAATGTGTTTGAAGTTGGAATTAGATCCTGGATCTAAATGTTGCAGTTAGGTTGCATTTAATTCATGTGTTTGCATTCTGGATCTGTTCTGTTCTTGTGGTTTTGGTGTATCTGTATGCAAGATGTTTTTGTGCAAAGGGGATAAAAGTTACTGGAAGCATACTTGACTGAAATGCACAAGTGCCATTTGCACCATTTCTATTCAAGCTTCTAAATCTGTTTTTAAGAAAAAAATTTGCACAGGCGTATGTCGTTTTTGAACCATAGGTGCTTCATAGACTGATACTAAAGACCAATGAGCACATTGTAAAATTGAATTTTAAAATTAAATTTCCAGTGCCTCGAGGAAAAAAATTGCAGGGAGCTAAAAAAGATCTGAATCTGATGTATATGAATATACTAGCAAGTCACACTTCAGTAAGCTTCATATCTTGGGAACCTGTACCTGGATAAAATGCTCAGCAGGCTGTTTTAACCTCTGTCTGCAAATCTGATGTTCTGACTGCATGCATGTCAACCACTTAAGTACTCATGCTATTCAGTTTTGGTTCATAGCTGAATAATATTCCCTGTGCAAAGTAGTGCTGGGCTGCCTGACTGAGTACTTCCAACCATCTAAATCTTGGGGTAATTATTTTAATAAATATGAATTGTGGGACTCCTGCCTGGATATGTAATAGAAATCTAATCTATAATACAGATGGAAAGTAGTGCAGCTGCACTGTGTTAATTAAGTATACACCAAACATATGGCAATACACCTCCAGACCAACAGGCACAGAACTCTCTTGGATGCAATTAGCTCTTGTGCATGCATAAAGAATCAGTCATAAACTCAAAAAATGCATAAGTCATAACCTCCGACTGATGAAATTACTAGTGCTGAACTACTTCACTTACATTGCAGAAATGTTTATCTAGTCATTGGAATGCTGCTGAGGCTTATTTTTTTCTTTTCTCTCTCTTTTTTTTTTTTTTTTTTAAGAGAAAAAGGTATCTGTTTTCTTCTGTTTCTCATCCTCTTTGCTGTACATTTCCCACATTAGAGTTTCCCTCTGAGGAACTAGAGGAGTGGTGTAGGGAAATACAATCCAGAGGCAATGATATTCTATTGCCCTGTAACTTGTGTAGTTATTTGTACAGGTTTATAATAGAAAACCTTACTTTCCGATATAGCCTCCCATTCTTGATGCGTATTTGCATTAAGATGCATAAGGTTCAGAACAACAAAATTTTGGCCCCATCAGTAAATAATATAACCAAATAACAACAGCTACTAGGGCACATATTACATCATTCACTGTTATTTGTGCTAGAGCATCTTGGATGCCCTGGCTCAGTGATGGACACTGTGCAAAATCACATGTGATGAAAAGCTGCCTCTGTTGATGTAAGTGACAAATCACCCCTGACTTCGATGACACTGGGATTTCACTCCTATCACAGCTATAAATGCAGCCTCTGAGTTTACAATTGCAGTACAAGACAAAAGACAACAGGTGAATACAATATGAGAAGCAAGGAGTAACACTAAGACAGTTCTGATTGAAGGATGGCCTAAGGGCAGTCTGAGACAGTGTTCCACAAATGTTCTTCTACTGATTGCCAGTAAAATCCTACTGGCCTGTTCCTGAGTTTGCAACAGTGATGGGCAGTGGTCTCTCCTTTTCCTAATACCCATGCTAAAGTTTCAAAGCTTCGGATTAATGCGATCTTTGTTTCATGTCACTTTTTTAGGAGAGTGAGGGAAGTGTACTTTTCTTTGAATTGTAAATTTGACGTTTTCATTGTTTTAAAAGTCAGACAAATCAGGCTGTCTTTCATTTGCACAAATTTGGGAGAATATTGATTCTTTTCAAGCAAGGAAACCATGTTAGTCTCTTCCTTGATTTAAAAACAAACAAGGAAGTTTTCTTACTGCAAGTGCATTGTGCCTTGATTTGTTGCTGGTTTGCTGCTGTTTGTACTGGACCTGCAATGCAGCCCTTGTTTCCAGCAGTACCTCTTGCCAGAGTCAGCTTTCTGCGGAATCTGAGTCTCCAAACAGGTGACTCAGAAATGGAGAAGAGTAAAGTTTATCCAAGTGCAATCAGTCTGAACAGCGTTCATGGGAGATGCAGAGATTCAGGTCAATTACTTAAGACCCAAACACATTCAGCTGCGCCTTGTTCCTCTTCCAGTAAAGATAGATATCGCCCTTAGAGCAGGCACTTAACACTGGCTTTTCTTATTCCCAGCCTGATGCTGCAGCCTATAATTACTTTTCACACCTTGGCTATGTTTAACTCCCCTCTGTCTCATCTGTTAATCCGCTAACAAGCAGCAAACGTGTTTTAGAGTCAGCTCCAAATGGGAGGTCAGGACTTAATGGTTCACCTTCTGAGGAAGCTGTTCAGAGAGCACAAGTCTTAAATAACTTTCAAATATCTTTAATTCATTTTTTTTTTTTTTTACAGTCTGGACAAAAGTGAGAGTGTATTTTTTAAAAGTAATATTAATGCAGAAAATTGTAAATGGACTAAAAGCTGACTGTGTAAAGTCATTTTTAATTTCCTTTTGGTGCTAGTGAAATGATTTAGTGTAAATGAAAGGCACCAGATTTACAGCCTGGAAGTGTCTTCCATGCAGCTGTCCAAAACAAGCCGCCCACTCCAAGGTATGGCTGGGATTTACCTGCTGTTGCAGAAGGCAATTTCTGTTTTGCCCATTTAGTGATGGTTTACTGGGGGGTTGTTCCAAAAGAGACCAGTTAGTGGATATGTCAGGAGTGGGGGAAGATGGTAAAAATGGATCTCCTTCCAGCAAAATTTGAATTCATATATTCTCTGGATATACCATAAACAAATAAACCCTGCTGGTGGTTAGGGGGTTTTCTCTTTCTGAGCTTCCTGCATTGTATTGAACCAGTGACCTTTTGATGAAAATCTGTTTTAAATTCTGAATCCTTAAAATTCAAAAGGTGAATATCCCAGGACAGTCAAGCGGATTACAACACAGATTGTATGTTTTTTGACTTTTGTATGTCTTGTCTTCTGAATCAGTGTTCGAAACAAGAAAATGCACGTGTGAAAAATGTTAACCAGGTTTGCCAGCATTTCCCTTTCGCGGTTGTTTCTCGTGTTGACTCTGAGGGAAGGAAGGCACTGGTCTTTCGCTCTCTCTCAAAATGAAGTGTTGTGTATTTTCAGGAGCCTGAGGGCTGAATGTCTTTGACTCAAGAACTGCGTATGACTGAACGCAAAGTGCAGCACTGGATAGAGGGGGGCAGTAGTTTGATTCTCCTTTGAAAAGAGGAAAAAAAATAATGTTTTGGTTCAAATGAAATTATGCCAATCTTTTTTTTTTTTTTCTAATACAGCCTTTTAATTGAGGAGTAAGTGGGCAGCCAGATGTATAAAGCAAGTTCAGGGGATCGGAGACTGAATACAGGCATTGTGTTCAGTCCCCCTCTTGCTGGCCGCAGAGCTCAGCTGCTGCCTCCGTGTCTTTCTCGGCCACTGCAGGAGGTGGAGTGGGGATCTCCTCCTCTCTCTTGAAAGCTTCCCAAACAAAAAAGTATTGTGTGCAGCATGAATCCCAGCTGCTTTGGCTTCCCTGAAACAATATACTGATGTAGGCACTATCAAACTTAAAGCAATGGAAAGTACTTTGTTACACAGCGCATAAATATACTGAGGAGCCTATTGCTGCAGGAGCTGAGGATGCACAGACTTAGAAAGGTGTGTAAAAAAGAGATTCCTGGGTCATTAATGGGTTAAATACCATGGCTTAATGCAACCTCTGGATCAGGAAATTGCTGACCTATTGTTTGCTAGAGACTGGGAGGGTTTGCTAGTGGAAGAATCTCTCTGCAACTACCCTGTCTCTTGGAAATATAAGAACATCTGCAACATCTGTGGTGCTGTTTTTTTGGTTTTTTTTTTGCATTGATGTTCATTGTTAGAGCAGTCACTGCTTCCTTGTTACTGTCTGAAATACATAATTTGGACTTGATCTAAATCATAAGCAGGAGGATAACTTCCACTGGTCGTGTCCACATTGGCTGTCATTCACAAACTCACACCAGCACATGATGCTCATGTCAGTGAGAAGGGGTTCCTTTGCGTCAGTCTGTGAGCCTGATTTTTATTCATTTGTTCATTTATTTATCTATCCATCATTCCCTCAAATTGTTTGCCTAAGAATGGAGATTAAAACTTCTGCAATAATAGCTGGAGCTGAAATTGGATTCTAAGCTTCCCAGGCCCCAGGATGATTAGAGTTGTCAGAGCATGTTCCCGGAGAACTCCCCTCTTGGTAGTGGCTATAATGTCCTGTACGGGCTATACCCAGCCCCGCTTTCACCACAGATTAAAGGAAGATTGTTCTTGCATTTTCATATTCTACATCTCTCATTTGCCGAAGTAAATAAATTGAAGCCGCCTGTGCCATTTGTCATAAGTCTCTTTTCCAAAGAGCTGCCACTGATGATCTGTTTGTTTTTTTTCCTTCCCTATTTTCCATTGTTAATCCTCTCTCCTTCCTTCAGTGGTCTGTTCGTTTACTAATCCCCTCTGTCATGTACGTAGATGTTGAGAGATGGAAATCTAATCTCAATGCGGTTTTCATTCTGTCTAATGTATTTATATAGATTCACAGAATATAAGCTTTTTTTGTACTGGGTTCTTAGTGAAGCAGAATGCGTAAATGACCATCGCTACCTGGCCTCACAAAGAGAATCCAGACATGTATGGATTTGCAGTGGCTTTATTCAAATTCAGGCCAGATTTTGTTTTTCTTTTTATCGTTATAAATTGTACTCTTATCCTTCCTGATAATTTCACTGAGACAGAAGTGGTCTGTTAAGAGGTTTGGAGCCCTTCCCAGCCAACAAACTTCTTTAAATAGGATGCAGGCAGAGCCCAGTGCTCCGGAGCTGGAGACAGCAGAGACGCGTGCCGCAGGCACTGATCACTGTGCCGTGGCCGCTGGTGTTACGCCCTGGACCTACAATGCGAACTTGCCGGTTCAGACCTGCTTCTTCCCTAGCATTGGCCCCCTCAGAGCCCTTTGCGTGCGCTCATTCCCACCCAGACAAATGTCCGTCTAAATGCTGGGATGCTGCTGGGCACCCAGCGCTTCATGCAGCACCGGGCCCTCCCTGCCATCCCCGCGGCACAGCATCTTGTAGCCATGATGACGGGAGCTCAGAGGGAAGCTGGAGAGAACCAGCGAAATGGCCGAGCTGCGAGTGAGCAGAGAATGCAGCTGTGTCCATTAAGGATGTCTCGTGGTTATTCACGAGCCCTTGCATGGCTTGGATTTTTGTTTCTCAGGATGCCTTCAACTCTGAAAGCTTTGGTCTCTGGCTGCAGGCACTGCTTCTCAAGCACCAGCTCTTAGCAGCAGGATGCAAAGCATCTCTGCAAGATGCAGTATTTTCCAAGCAGCTGCTGTGCAGGCCTCGAGTCGCTGGCACAGGCGTGCCCCAGAGCAAAGGCTTTGAGAGGTGGGGAGGACTGACAAGTCTAACGTCATAAGCGCGTTTCCAAATGAATCTGTTGTGATAGGTATTAGTCATAAGTACAAACTGCAGGGAGATTTGCATTTTATTCTCTTTATCCTACTTCAGTCCTGAACAGCCCCTTCTGCCCACCCCAATGTGGCATATTTAAGGGGATTTGCAGCATTTTTAGTAATTAAAGGTCCTGGAGAACAGTGAGCTCATTTGAATCAAACAATACGTGTGCACGCTCTGAGCTGTGCGTTCTTCGTGCCTGAACACTCGCACACACCTGCATGGGCACATGCCACACTGTGTGTGCAAATGGTACTGGCATGGTGCTGGATGAGTCCTTGGGAATCCTCCAGCGCTCAGCTGCTGTCTTGTACCGTGCCTGTTGTCTGCGATTGTGAGTTTCTTCTGTCCCCCCAAGATTTTGTCAGGGTTCTCCGCCCCTGCGTGGGCGCAGAGCCTCAGGCCGCATGCTGCCCGCAGCCAGGCGAGGAGAGGAGCAGCGCGTTTTGGCTGAGCGCGGCAGTCATTCTGCGGAGCTGCTTGCACATCTCGCACGGCGTGACTGCTGTGCTAATGATCTGGATTTATCTGGTATCTGTCATACACGAGTCTCATTGCATTTTATGACCTTTAATTAATTAAGCTTCATAAAATCCTAATCATGCAGGAATTATTAATCCTGTTTTAAATTAACTGGCAAAAGAGAGGTGAAACATCTTGGTTTGAGGATACCTGACCTGAACCCTGAAGTCCTGCCTTGTAACCCAGCAGGAAAACTTTTTTTTTTTTTTTTAACAGGACTTCAGGTGAAGTCTTTAGATACGAAGCTTCTGCACTAAATTCTCCCTGTTGCAAATGGGTGCAACTCTTTTGACCCTAGTCAAATTACATGAATCTTGTACTGGGACTGAATCACAGACCTTCCATTTGAAACAGACGTTCTCAGTAAAAAGCAGAAGTGAGAATTCCCTCTCCTCCTGGTTGCTATGCTGAAAATTTTCACCTGTCTCCTTAATTCCTTTCACACAAATGCAGAAGGCAGTCCCATTTTATCAATCTTAGCCTGGGATTTCTTGGCGTTAACTGACTTGTAATTTTCTTTGCAAGGAAAGTTTCTAAGTGGTTATTTAAAGCTCTGTTGCACCTTTCGTGCAATGTGTACCACATCGCTGTCCTTCCCAGGACGGAATTCTTATGAGAATGTGTGTTCTGGCTACATTTCACTGAATTTTTAGACAGGCAGGAGACTGGGATTACTGGTAGATGTTGTAAACACTGTGTTTTGTGTGCATTCGTGATCTTCCGATCTTTGTTACGGTTGCAGTTTGATTTTTGTCATGAAGGGCGCAGACAGAGGCAGCAGTACCTATGACCACAGGGTGGTCGCACACAAACTCTTTCTCTGCCAGAGGGCCAATCTGCAGTTTGTATATAAAAATAGGCTCGCACAACATTCTTCTTTTGGTTCTGTGCTTTTTTAAATTAAAAAGCTTCTAAGTCAAATTCTGCACTTAACCGATTCTTCCATGAAGAGTGTTAGACATGAGGAAAATAAACATATTTTGTTCAGTGATGAAGGAAAGCATTATTTTCACGGAACAGCTTCACAAATACCAGGGGTCCCTCTCTCATTGGAGCATTCTAGTATCATTTTTGCCAAAGACTGGATTAACTGAGACACAACGTGTGTTGTGATGCGGCTTAGATGTGCCGTGATGCCCTAAAGCGCTTTGCGCAAAGGCAGCCGTGATGGTGACTGGAGAGTGAGATTGGTGCCTATCTTTCTTGCAGTTTATTTTTGAAGCTCGACCTTGGGCAAACCAGTCGCTCCTTTTGCGCCCTATCTTCCCCTCTGGCAGCGGGCAGAGCAGGAGGGGCTTGCCTGTGCCGGGCGGCAGCGCCCGCGTTCCTACCCGGGGTGGGGGTGAGGCCTCTGCTCCCGCCCCTCCGCCTGTGAGGGCCGGCGGCGGCCCTGTCCGAGCGGCCGGGGGCGGGAGGCGTTCCGCACGCCTCTGCCCTCAGCAGGAGGAGCGACTCCCCTGTGAACGCTGTCCTGGCAGCAGCGCTGGCCTTGCTGGTGCCGTGCTCTCCTCCTCGCTGTCTTTGAGCCCTTGATTCAGGCACTTGCCTCGGTCGGGCTGTGGAGTGGCCCATGCTGTTGGCCTCGCTAGCATTTGCTGCTAGCTCTTGTGATGTGCCCTTCCGTCTGAGGACATGGAGAGCTGTCGAGTGCCCTAGACAAGTGATATGTAGCCCGCTCTTGCTGGTTATGAATTGATGCTGAAAGGCTAACGCCCCACAAAGACAACAGCAGTATAATACCGTACATCCTCTGTGCAATGGTTTGGTTTCATGCTTATTATAACCCACATGAGTCTATGGAATTAATCATAATGCTAGCGCTTCTATCCAGCTGCCTCAGAGCTCTTTTCAGACATTAGTCACATTAGTCTCATCGTCCCTGTCTGAGGTGAGAAAATGCTGGCTGTTATCAGCATTGTATGGCTGAGAAAGCTGCTGGTTGGAGGGGAATGCATAAAAACACTGCGGTGTCCTGTGCAGGAGCTGGGAGTCGAGTTGCTGCTTCCCCTTCCTCGCCTGGCACTTCGGCTGCCCCAGCCCGCCCCAGGGCGAGCCCTCTGGTCCAGCCGTTCTGGCTGCAGCGTTCGGCAGCGGTTCCGCTCTGCCTCTGGAGGGAGGGTCGCTGGCGAGCTCTGGGCTGTGGAAGGCCAGGGGGTTGCTGAAAGGTCAGCTGCTTCCAGCTCGGTTCCTGCCTTGCCTGGCAAGCACTGCAAATTGCTGACATGATGGAGGGAGAAACAGGAATCTGGATGTTGCCAGTTCATGCAGGGATTTGCTAAGAGATGTGAAATCCTCTCTTGGGTTTTCTTCAGTTCCCTTCCCTTCCAAATGCGATGTCTGCAATAAGGATGTGTGTCTGTGCTCTGTCACACCAGAGCCTGAGGTAGCAAGCAAGTCTTGTTGGACTCTGGACCATCGTGCAAGTCCTCTGTGGCCCTGCAACATGCCACGCTATCACCAGTGTCTGGCAACTCGCTGTGAGTTCAGAGAAAAACATCCCCACATTTATGTCAAGTAAAATTTTCCTCGCTTTTTCTGCACTGAACAGTAGGGTGCTTAGGATGACTCTCCAGCTCTCAATATGTGCAACATACGCTGACAAATATTTTTGTAGGGTCGCCTCACCATGAGACACATGCTTTGCTACACAGCGCTGCTCACCCAGCACCGCTTTCCTTGGGAGCTGGGCGCTGAACGTTAATCTTGCGGCACCGCTGAGATCTGTATCTGCTGAACGCTGTTTATAAGATTACAGGGATATTATGAGTAACAAGTTC
Organism: Anseranas semipalmata; assembly: GCA_013399115.1. Lineage (NCBI taxonomy): Eukaryota > Metazoa > Chordata > Aves > Anseriformes > Anseranatidae > Anseranas > Anseranas semipalmata. The sequence continues at coordinate 1,076,632 of VXAA01006834.1, read as the reverse complement.
TATTTAGCTCTTTGATGCTATTTCTGTGCCAAAACATTTAAAGTGGAGAGAAATGGGTCATAAAAGGCTGCAGAAACCAAATATGTAGCCAGGGTTTTTGCAGTGGTTGGAATGAGTTAATGACAGAAAGGCCATGTAGGTTGTACCAGGCGGAGCACACCCAGCCGGGCTGGGGACGCACTAGTGCTGGTGCATCGGATCTAGCCTGTTACGTTTGTGAAGGGAATGATGTGATGTGTTGGGCGTAGCAGGGTGGGTCTAGGGGCTGATGACACAACTGTTATTTTCTCCAAGTCCTCTGCATAGGCTTAGAAAATGTTTGTAATATGAAAAGCCAGTGCTGTGTATGTTCGCCTTCTATTTCTGTTTCTCCATATCATGCCTTCTGCCCGCACAAACGTTCCGGGTTACGCTGGCTCAGCAAAGGGCAGGAGGAGTCGCTGAGGCTGGTGCCTGCTGCGCTTGGGGTGATTCTGATGGGAGGTGCAGCTGGTGAGCAGCACACAGATTAAAAAAAGTCAGGGCTTCTCTCAGCACCCTCCAGCAACTGGAACGTAAATGTACATTGCTCTCAGCAACTCAAATATGACTTAAGTTTGTTTCCACTTTGTTCCTCTTCAGCTACCATGATGTCATGTAATTGTTGCAAGCAAAATCAAAAAAGCAACAAAAAGCATGAGGTTGCATTAATAAAAGCTGAAACCGTGAATAGGAAAATCTCCCTCCTATTGCTTTTGTGGTTATCGCCTGGCCAGAACCCGCGGGCAGTCCCACGATCTGCCCTACAGCCTTATCTTGCGTTCCCAGCGCACTGGAATGAAGGCGGAGGTGGCTCTGGTACTCCCATGTTCTGCAGCCGTGGCCTTCGGCACGAAGCCTTCATGTGCAGAGCACCTGGAACTTCTGCGCTGCCGAGGCTCGGCCGTAAGGTGCTGTACAGGTGCCGCGATTCAGTTGCCTGTTACAGGAGAGGGGTGCGGTATGTTCTGCGGGCTGGTGCCTGTTAAAGTCGTGCCGTGGGTCATGACCCTTTCCACACGCGAGCTGAAAACGGTGAAAACAAGCTAAGGGGATCTTCGTAACGGGACGTTCTCCTCTGGCTCCCTGGTGCAGGTGAGGGAAGGGCCCTGGGGCAAGCGGCCGGCGGCCTGGGGGAGGTGGGCGGGCAGAGCGGAGTGCAGGGGAGCTCGCCGGGGCAGAAACGGTCACGTCCCGGTACTTGCGGGTTGAGAGGAAAATGGGACGTTCCATCACTTGTTTCCCTGCGGTGACCCCTGTTCGCTCGAGTCGTGAGATTTGATTACATTTACATTAGCACGTTAATAACAGTCGTCAAGTTGTCCAGGCTATTAAATCCAGACACACTGGGCATTGTCAGTAAAAATACATCTTCATCTGTGTTTGTTTCTGGACATCGGTCTGTTGTTTTAAATATCTTCACTTTCCGTACTGCTTTGGTTGTACTGCTCAGGTTTTGTTTTGTTTTCTCTGATGTGTCTACAATGGAGGTAACTAGAGCTGGGAATCTTCCTATTACATTTTTAAATGATGTTTGTTTATATTTGTATATATAAATATAAAGCAATTGTGTATTCATATACACACAATTTATAGATGTGTGTGTGTCATCTAGGCTACCTTTAAACACCCACAAATTTAGATTCTGTTTAGTCAAAAAGCTGCTCAGAATGGAACTTCTGATCACATGCATTTAATCACAGGGATCCAGTGATTCCAAGCCCACAAAATAGGCATTTTATGATTAGAAATAATGTTTTGGATTTTTTTGAGAAACTGCTAAATCATACTGATAATCTTGGATTTTATTTGAAAAAGAAAGATTAACATACTGATCACAAAGAATAATTGTTACAATATTTCACATAGCACTGCAGCTTATAGCTAGAATCCTCTGTTTGACACTGGTGAATATCCTGCTATTTTATCATATGCTGACTTGCAACATAAAATTCTGTCAGGGATTAAAAGTAACAGTGGTTTTCAGATATAATAATAACAATAATAATAAAAGCAGACATTTCTCAAACTACCTGGGCTTTGCTGTAATGCGGTTTTGGAGTACAGTGGAGAAAGACCTGTTGCCTGGCTATTAACCAGTGCATCAGAAAAACGTTGTTACTTTCCCTATAAACTATTTAACCTTCATCACAGTTAGGACTTATCTAGTACTTGATAAAAAATGTCCCAAATTCTCTAGTAAAAGGAAAAAACTGTGTTAAAGTTAAGGAAGTTGCTGGCAAAGTGGGTCATTAATAATGTTCTGAGCCCTTTGTACAGAGGTGGTTGGGGATGAATTGTCAGTCGCAAGTTTGTAATTTCCTGTTTTTTTGTCATCTTAATACAAACTCTTAACCTCAGTGGTTTTGTTTGTGAAACGTTGAGTTAGGTTTAGTTATCTGCTTTTCTTTCATAAATCTGATCTGATAGTAGAAGTGCTAGAGGCAAATTCATTTTATTGAAATAGACTTTGCTCTACCTCTTCAATTTTATTGTGAATGCAAAAGGAGGGTGCTTCAACTAAAAGCCCAGTAAGTGGGCTGGGCACTGAGCTCCTGCCCCGTGTCCGACCTAGCCCGGGGGCAGCTGGCTGGGCCGAGGGGCTTGTCCAGAAATACTGGTGGTGGTAGTTGAGCAGCGCTTCCTCATCTGGGGAAGAGCATAAGCTCCTCCTTACTGCGTCACTAGCAGGCAAAAATATAACGAGATCCAAAGGCTGGAAAGCACAGCTAGATACGTGCAGACTAGAAAAGGGGCTGTAATTAGCGTAAGGGTAATTAACCATTGGAAAAACTTACTGAGGGGTTAGTAAAGGCTCTATCACGTGCGGTCTCTGAGACAAGACCCATGAAATTGCGGCCCTGCTCGCAGCCCTGAGCAGCGCAGCACTCTGCTCACTGAGTTCTGTTCCCTGGCCTGAGGCTTCACCGCTCCTCCCTGGAGGAGCTCGGCCACCCTGATGTTGGCCCAGGGCAATTTTCTGCACAGAGAAACGTTGTCAGCCTCTCTCACGCACTCTCAAGCCTCCAAGTCCATCTCTAGTTGTTGCAACGAATGTAGGTAATGAAGAACCGGTACCCCACAGGCAGTTATCCTTTCTCTGCGTACCCAGCTATCTCCCTAAACTTCGTGCTGTGCATAGGCACTGGCTTCCTTTAAAGTGCAGAACCTGAGCAATACTCTCAAATTAACCACAGATGCGACTGAACATCAACACTCTCCAAATCGACATCACTTGAAGGGTGGAACACAGAAACCACGCTGAGTGTTCAGAGTGAGTCTAGGACATTTCTCTGTTGTGATACAATTACTGTCCACAAATGCATGCAGCCTAGGTCTTTGGTTTGACAATGCGTGCTAAAAAATACATCTTTCTCAATACATGTCCTTCCACATCAAGGTGTAACTATCCGTTAATGCCACACCTGTTTTCCTTGAACCCTAAATTTAGTCTCCTAACATTTTAACGCAACCCCGTCTTCCCTCCACCCTCCGATAGTGGTTCTCGCATCTGGGGAGCTGGGGGTCCCAGAGTCTGACAGGTCGCAAAGTGTGCCTCGGCTGCCTGGGCTTCTGCCTGCTGTCCTTCCCAACCTGATCTTTCCCTGTGCGCTTGCAACTGTTTCTGCATAAGCTTTAATAGCATCTAAACATTTTGGATAGTTCATGCTATTTATCTGGCCATAATTCTAATTATCTCGAGACTATTTTCTGCCAAGTAGGCATGTTAACAAGTTGCCTAGTCCTACAGCAGTTACTATTGCAGGAAATGGCTCTTAATACCTGGAGCGTGTCTCAGAAATTGTTCTGACATAAGATGTCTTTCAATTACAACTATAAATCTTTATTATAACAGTTCATTTTCCTTATTACGAAATGATAATCACAGGGCTTTTAATGAGAATGGCAGTCAGTCCCTACACTTCGGTATTTCAGACCTTGGAAGAATTGCGTGAGTCAGACTAAAGGCAAACAGACTTCACACTTAACATCTTAACTACAATAAAATACACGACTATTTTACTCGGGCTCTTTTACACGAAACATGCCACGCCAAATGGTCAAGCAGAAAGCAATTACGAAGTGAAATTAGTCTGTGTGGAGGCCTGAAAGCTGTTAACATCCTCTGGGCTTGGTGTATTGAACGTTACCTGGTGGCTGGAGCAGGGGGTTAAGACTCACGTAAGTTCCTGCCCCCGTTACCAGGCTAAAGCTGCAGGCTTTCCTGTCCCGCTGTCCCCAGCCTCCCCCCAGGGACGCACCCTGTGAAGCAGGGAAACGAGCTTGTGCGGGGCTCGGTGCTGGCACCACCTAAAGCGAGTGCGGGCGTTCTTACATTTCTCTGCTGTCTGCAGGGTAGGCATGCCCTGCGGTGTGGCAGGACCCGTATGAATGTTGTGATGGTGTGTGCAGGAAGGAGATGAGGAGAGCCATCGGTTTGCTGCATCTTCTTCATGTAGTGCACTGAGGAATGACCAAATAGTCTTTCTGCAAACATCCCTTGTCTTCTCCCTTGAGAAGACAAGGGAGTGCAAACTCCCTGCTTCTTCTGTTCTGACAACGGGCGATTTTCTGTTCAGCTCTTTTCCAAGATGTTATAAATCCCACCTTCTGGCTTTTCAAATAAAATCCCCTTTTTACCTCTAAGGAAAGCCATTTGAAATGCACTTAGCAACCATTGGAGTCTATTTTTAGCTTCTATCAGGGTATAATGTACGAAATGTAATAATCTCATGCTTGCAGCTTTTTCTCCTTCTTCCCAGAGACGTGAAATTACTGCAGCTGAATAGGAGTGAGAGAGATCCCTGCTTTGCCCAGAACTCAAAAATGCTCTCTATCAGTCTGGGTATCTCAACATGTTCACGTTCACCTTTAGCAGTATGGTTATTTATGGGCAAGCCCAGCCACCCTGAATGTGCTGAACGAGGTAAACTGAGCGTACGTTTTTAGATTCTTCTCTGACCATGGGACTTGTTGTCAAGGGTATTTGTAGGGCAGAGAACCAAAGACAGTTTAGAAAGAGAAGTAATAAGCACCTGCATATCAAGAAATGGAGGAATAAAGGGGCTGTTTAGCAAATGAAGTGACTTCAACCTGAGACAGAGGAGTGCCCTTCTCACCTGACGAGGAAGATTGGGCTGTTGATGTTATCCTCGGTCCTAAGATATACCTTCCATTTTCTACAAACGCCCTGTGCTCCCTCAAATCCTGGGAACTGGGCACCTGCTGGTATGAGGTCTGCAGAAGCTATCGGGGTGTGTGTGGGGAAGATGCATCTTCCATTAATCTATCTGTTCTCTCTGAAACAAAGGAGGAAGGATGATCTCATGACTGTAGAACTGGGTTGGGACACGAGCGTTCCCAAATTACTGCTGCAGTATACTGTGCGAGACCTTGGTGAAGTCATTAAAGTCATTCACCTTCAAGTGATTTAGTTTGTCTCCTTCAGCTTGTGTTTCTGTCCTTTTTGCCAGCTCTTAGATAGGGCTGTAAGAAAGCCAAAGTTTGCCCGTCACAGTGTGCGTATGCTTGCGGGCACCGGTCAGGGCTCAGGCTCTGCTGCATAGCATCTAGCCTTCCTCTTCAGCAGTCGGTGTTGTCTTACTGAAAGGAGTTTTTAGGTTGTTACAACTTAATGCAATCGTTTGGTAAGTTTGAAAGGTCTCGTCCCGCCTGCTGTTATTTGTTTGTAGAAGGCCTAGTAAATGACAGTTTGTGCCTGAAAGGCCTCTCTGATGTAGAAGGTGGCCTGTTTGATTTCTGGTGAAGTGGTAGTTCCCTTTTTATTGCAGTCCAGGAGATGCACATGAATTCTGTGCGCTCAGGGTGTAATAGACAACCAGGCAAACCATCTCCTCTGCTTTTGTCTGCTGTGTTTTCTGTGAAACAGGAGCAGCATTTTCCTGCTCAGGCAGAACGCTCGGTGTCGTTGCAGAAGTCTGACGTGATGCTGGGAGGAAGACCGGTCCCTGTCCGCAGGGGAGACGCAGCTCAGAGGAGCGGGGACTGCCCCGTGACTCTGCCGCGGGTCCCTGTGGTCGGGAGGAGCGTGTCCGTGCTGTTCTCCAGCGCCTGCTGCTCTCTCCCCTGCGTGCCAGACTGCTCAGCAAAGACGGGAGGGCAGCGGGGGAAGATGAGCGTAAGGGCCCGTTTCTTCTCAGTGCTTTGTGATACCGAGTGGGCCGGCAGGAAAGACAGGAGAGAAACTCCCAAGCTCTGAGAAACGCGGGTCCTTGGAAGGGGCTGTAAGAAGGCCTGTAATCGGCTCCCTGTAATCGGTCCGTGTCATGCATGGTGTGAGAAGAATCTGCCCTTTGAAGGGCCGGATGGTGCGTGTTCTGGTACGAAGCCTGGGAGAAGCACACCTAAGTCATTAGACACGAAGAAGCTGACCACAGCTTTGGTCGCACGTTCTGATGCATATAGAAGTGTCAGTATTTACCCAGTGAAGCTAGGACAGGCTGCAAACTCCCAGGGCTACAAACAAGACAGGTACTAGAAAGAGGGGAAGTCTAATGAGGTCCAATAGTCCCTTCCCTAGAGCCACCGGGTGGCTGTGCTGTGCTGTGTATTTCCCATCACTTTGTGCATTCAAGTTTTGAGTGGCAGAAGTGATGGGGCTCCCATTGCTTCCTTCTGGAGATCAAGTGACCTCCTGTGCCAGATCAGAAATAGACTTTAAATAATTCATTGAATAAAGTCTAGGATTTTTGTAAATGTCTGTCTGATTCTCCTTGCTCTCTATTATCCCTGGCTTTCCTTCCAGCCCACAGAGCACACAGTCACATCCCTTCTATCATCACATCCACATGGGCTCCTTTCACTAACAGATCGTCACATTTCTTTGAACATTAGTTGATTTTTTTTCCTTTGAATGAGGGAATTATTTTGCCTGATAAGATTTTGATTCCCCATTTGAATGTGCTTTGCTCCTGATCTGAAAGGAGACATGGACATTAAATTCCTCCTCATGGAACTCACTTTATATCAGAAGTTAATGTGTTTAAAGCATTTTGCATGGTATTGTAAACATCTAGAATCAAGATCTGTTCTCATTTGTATCCATGCAATCATGCTGAGTAAAATTCAGCCTGTAGAGCTTAGACATGCGCTTTTAATCCTGTGCATTTTGTAAGACTAATAAGCTGCTTGGAGGCTTGAGGGCACACAGCCTAATTGGACGGGATCATGTAGGGTGGCAAAGCACGAGGTAGAGTTCTGAAGCATAATTCTAGATGGGAGAAAAATACAGGGAATTTGTTAATATTCCTTAATTCCAAGCACTCCTGCAATCATATCCTCGTTACCAAAAGGGATGAATTTGTTTATGCTGTTTAGCTTCAGGCTGGAACTCAACATAAGATATGATTCCTTGCAAAGATGCGTTCCTATTTTATTTGATGGTCTGAAATTAAATCAGAAGGGATGTTATTTAATCAGTAAGAAAAAGAAAGAAGGAATAAACAGGTATCCAGTGAATTCAAGGTTGTCATTATGTGACATGTGAGGTCCCCTGGGAACTTAAGAACAGTCTGAAGAACCTCAGGCTCGTATTCTTTTCCTGCGTGGCACAGGTTTCAACGCCTGAGATAGATGAGAATTCCTGAATGGCTTCCCATGTATGATCCATGCCTCAGGGAGATGCAAAACTACATCTCAGTTATCTGTTTCCATCACAGTCCTGTTCTACTGACTGTGTCAACTGAAGTGAGGTTAGGCGAGATTTACAAGAGGGTAAGCAGGAGTAAAATGTAGCTTCCTTTAAGCATCCACAAAGCCTTGTGTGAACTCCAGTTTTCTCCACTGGATGAAATAGTTCCTCTGGGATGCTGTGGTGAATTTGCAAGTCATTAGTTGTTACAAGCTTTTTTACTTTGTCTCTTTATTGTAGAAGTTAAAACCAAAGAGGTGCATGAACTGATAAATAATGCAGTCCTGGTGGTACCTGCTTGAATGTTTCTTGTTCTATGGCTGCAACAGACTTGATTTTTCTTTTGACAATAACTATTTTTTGTAATATAACCTTACTAGTGTGCGTGTGGATTATGGTGTTCCTGGGGTGTGTGCATATACAAGAGAAGGAGAAGCTGGAGTCAAACCCTGAGCCCCTTAAGTAACAAAACGAAAACAGCAACACAAATGTGGAATTGCATTGCAGCTCATTTAAGCCTCACTGAAATTTCCATTGTGCAAACATTTAAATGTTGTAGTTACTGTGGCACATCTCATTTTACTTTATTCCCTGGTGGATGTTTCCCTGAGAATTTGGTACAGATGCTGAACAATAAAGCCTGTTGCAAATTGCTTTCCAACTGCTAGGTAATTACAGCAGATTTTATGCTAAATGTAAAGAATGTACTGCTATTTTTTAATAAAGGGAGCGTCTTTTCTTATCTGATGCTTTAATACTGTCTCATTTGTCTTATTTTCCAGCTGAAGCATAACTTCCAGTTATTCACGCCCGGGCTAAGCTGCTGGCATGCCTGCCTTTCCATGTTCTTCCCCAGAATCTGCATGTTACGATGATCAGCTGGAAGTGCAGACCCTTTGTGTATTTAGTAAGTAACTTTAAATATTTAATATGACTTCATTGAAGCCACGGAGTGTGTTTCTGTCTGTACTTGTTAGCAAATTGGACAGAATGTTTAGTTTCAGCAGGCTTCAAGGATTAACTCCACATCTTGTCACATTTGTCAGTGTTTACTAACGTGTCCAGTGACATTATAATCTCTCATATACCAGGGAGGGTAAATATGAAACTCCTCAGCTCTTCTTAAAGGAAGGCTTCTCTCACTGCATCCGTACACAAACGAGCGTCTTGTGCCAAAGGAAGTGCCAGTGATTCCTCCGCATTGCAAAGCGGATGAGCTGGGAAAGGTGGGATTCATTTCACGGGGAAAGGCCATCAGCAGAGCGGGGGAACGTGGGAGCCTTCTCAGAATATTGAGAAATTCGGTACCAAGAGGTTTGTGATGCTCAGTGGGGCAGAGAGGCACCACAGCCATCGGGAGCGTGGTGATGAATGTCGTCCTGTCTCTGGCAGAGCTCGTTGACCCCAGTGTCGCGAGTGTCTTGAAGATGGCTGGGTCGGTGACACTGCGGGGAACCGGGGAGCTGGGGAGGGTTCAGGGGAGCGTGTGTCAGCTGAAGTGCGCACAAGCCAACGCCTGGGTGTCTGCGCGGGCTTGAGCTTACTGTGTTGATCTGAGCAAGGGAAGAGCAGAACGCACAAGCTCAGGGATGTGCTGCTGGATATAACTCCTTCTCCAGGGTCTGCTAATCAAAATCCCTCTCCCTTTGTAATACTCCTGTAGTGAGCACGTCTGTTTTGTCACAGTAGAGATGACAAAACATTACCGCGCTTGGCATAAGGCCGGGAGGGATGCTGCCGCTGGTTCTTGGAGGTGGGCAGCTGTACAGTGTCATCTCGCGCCGCCCTCAGAGTGAACCTTCTCCCCCGGTTTCATGCCCACCCCTGGCAGTTATGGACGGCACAGCCCCTGGGCTGGGGAGAGGGTGTGGAGCAGGAATGGGTCGATGCAGTAATCGCTTTGAGGGCAGTGGAACATGAGAGCTCAAGAAACTCTGTTACTAAGCTGTGGTGAGCAGCGTTGCTGCTCTGCTCTGGGTTATTTAGTAAGACAGAGCTGTGTGCTCAGCCCTGGGCTGCTGGAGGGCACCCTCGTGTCTGGGGGGCTGGAGGGACGTGGGGCTGTGCTGGTGGCTGCTGCAGCCCCGGTGGCGAGCGGTGCCGGGGGCCGCAGCTCCGGCAGGGTGCAGGAGGCTCCACCCGGCACCCATCAGCAGCAGAGGGCACCAGCAGCATGGCTGTGAGCGCCCACTCCTTAGCCTTCCCATCGCAAATGGCAAGTGTTTGGGGCTGCAGTCATCTGCACTGGCAAGTTTGCACCTGGGATCTATTGTAAGCATGCAGCTGAAATGTGTTTTAAAAATGTGTCAGTCATTAGAATCTAAAAATTGATCTGAGCCCACACAAGGAGCAAGCGCATAAGAGTGAATCAGAGTAACACGCTGATGAAATGTACTATCTGAGCGTGGAAGAACGGCGTTTTAGACCATTACAACTCATGAAGTGATGGAAAAAAAAATAGAATACAAAAGCCAACCCCACATCTAGGAATCTGCATTTGTAAACTGCATTGGGAACCAGCTAACCTCATTTAAAGATGTTTTCCAAGAGAAGGTGCATGTGTGACACAAAATATTTAGCATTTCTGTGAAGGAGGAAAATAGGTATGGAGAGGCCATCAAGATAACTGTATGAGAAGATGTTCACACTTCAGAAGAAGGGGGGGGGGAAAGGAAAACAAATCTAAACAAATTAGCCTAGTCAGTAAACCAGGATTTGGTGTTTAATTCTGTGCAATTACTTTGACATGTAGTGTTATAATGGAGAAAGATTATAAGAATATGAAAATGTAAAAGTAGCCAAGGGTAAAATTAGTGGAGCATTCATGCATTTCCTCGTGCAGAAGTAGTAAAACCTGAAGCTGTAGCACTGGAAAATGGAACTTTGATAGAAGTCTATAAATGCCATTGACTCTGGTCATTGGGAGAACTCCGAGGAGCTGGAAAAGCCCTAGGCAAATCCTAGGAGCAATCCTGGTACCGCTGGGAGACTTCAGAAGGCAGCTCTCTGGAAGGCCAAAGGAAGGCGCTACAGCCGCTGCCGCTAGGAGCATCCCGGGGCAGCGGGAGCAGCGAGCAGGTCGGGCACGCTGCTGCACCAGCACCTGTCTGGGTGCTTCGTGTTCCCCAGAGCTTGCTGAGCGTGCTCTTAGCCACGTGCTGCGAGTACCCTTCAGTGGCTTCCGGACGAGAAGGGTGATGGTGCATGGGATTTGTTTAACAGCTGGCTAGCTATTTTTGGAGAGAGCTGCGGGATGGAAAAACGTGCAGCAGTAGCAGTCCTTGGTGCCAGGATCCGTCTGTGGGAAAAGCTTGTGTGCTGGGGCTGGGTGAAACTGCTCTCGGGTCTCTGGATGTTGTTGCCAGTTTAAAACTGAATCTACTCTGTTGCTATTTATGACCTTCTTTATCTGTTTCCCATTAACTTTTATGTGACTGATTGATGTGAATGCAGAAACTAAGAGGTGCAAACACCACAGTGTGATTAATGCAGAGGCTTCAAGCTCGCGTTAATCTGCTACCCAGGCAGAGGAACACCACCAGATTACTCATCAGGGAGATTCTCCCTGGAGATCGCTGGGTGTCCTACAGCAGACATCCCAGTGTCTGTGAATGCCATGGCCCGTTGACACCCAGCAATGAGACGAGCAGCTCTGGTGGGCGGTCAGAGGTCTGCCCGGCTCCCCTGTCCGCTGCTGGCAAAGGCGGCAGGTGACATTCAGTGGGGTAGGACAGGGTGAGATGCTGAGAGGCTCTCGGAGGCGTGCGCTCCCACCATGTGCCATTATGTTCAAAGCAAAAACCCACGTGGCTCAGGAGGCAACAGAACCCCATCCAGACACTTTCTGACTTCCAGTAACGCTGCTGAATAGTTGAAACATGCAATTTAACATATGGCTAATAAACTGCTAATTAAAACAAATAAGAAACAGTCAACTAATCAAATCTCCTTGTTGCCATATGGCAAAAATCCCTGGCAGCCTCCGAGACAGGAGTCACCCAGCCCGGGCTATCAACAGGGACCTGGTGACTCAGCTGGGGATCGGGGGAAGCAGGGAATTCGGGAGGATTACTCATCCAGTCGTCAAACACAGCGATCTCTTGCAGCCCCGGGGCAGAGCTCAGCCCCTGCTCCCAGCGGGGAAGGGCGAGGGCAGCAGATGAAACGTCTGACACGCTGCGGTGGCAGCTCAGATGTTCTCCTCGACTGTGTCATCTCTCGAGGTGCTTTCACCTGCATCCAGGCTACTGAGATGAGTGTTTGTGAAAACTGGAAGTCTCGTAAATGCGTCTGTAAGCCCCTGTGAGCAGTTAGTGCAGGAGGGAGGGAGCGCTTGGAGCCCCTGCAAGCAGAGCCCTCCCCTGGTGGCTGGGGGTGCCGGGCGCCTCACCCGAGTGGTAGGCTGAGAAATAAGAGGAATATTACTGGGGAAGAGCCTGACAGCAGTTCACGGGCTAGGATTTGCCTGCTGGATGTTTCGGTTGAGAAATGCTGCGTGCTAATGCTCGTGGCAGGGAAGCAGCCGGGCTGAGGGTAATTTACAAGCAGCAAAAAGCCTCTGAGTGATTCAGCAAGAATCAGCTCTGTTCCACGCACAGCCTCAACAGCGCGAGTTAGCGAGGAAGACATCAGCTCTAGAGCTGAGAGGGTATTTAAGTCTCGGGGGCCTGTTGCATCTCTGGCGTTTCTGTCTAGCTTGCCGACCGCAGGTACAGTTATCGTGCTGATGTTGTGATTCGGCTTCTTAATACAAAGCACAGGGTACAGTGACAGTCTGTAGTGCTTTACATCTGGTTAGTGATGGCAGTCAGACTGTCCTATAGGGAGGGAAGGTTGGGTAATTAAGCTGCATCTTAGCCAATTATGTGAATCAAGAACAAAACAGGATGTTTGCCCTGTCTCTTTTATTAACTTACTTCATCTGTATAGCTGCAGCAGCTGGATGACTCACAGTCTTTAGTGGCGAACTGAGGCAGAAGGGTACTGTGGTCACGTAGGCTCTGGAGCAAAGAGCACCTTGAACCCACACAGCCAAACCCCAAGTTTAGTACTGTGGTCAGTGGACCATTTTCCTGCATGTCCGGACCCCAGAAATTTAATTTGAAACCATTTGCAGCAGATGAGCTTTAAACTGTCATGATAAAAGGCAGTATAGATAGTAAATCCTCCTATGAGTCATGAAAGCTGTGTGTCCCTCTGTAAATTTATGCGTTCCTATAGAAGGTATCTTTTTATCCTCTCTTGAATAGTACTTTCTGTTTCTTAAAAGGAATCATCATTTATAAAGAAGCTAAATCTGGATTTTTTTTTTCCCCCCACTCCGTTTACCCTTGTCTTGATTCAGGTTTAAGTCACGTCATGGGGGGTGTGAATGCAATGTAAAACTCGGTGTTAGCAGATCATAGCCATGAGATGTTGGAAAGGTCATTTTCTATAGACATGTGAGGTGAAAGGTGCCCAAAACATGGCTGGTGGGTAAGAATTCTGCAGTGAGAACTCACTACAGATCTTTATTAGACTTCTCTTTGCAGATGGCTAGTAAGAAACACGAAGCTTGATATTCTCCTTGAAGTGACAGAAATATAGCAAAATGTAACAAAAGTGACTTAACTACCACAGGGAGAAGCTGGGCTGAACCCACCAAGACCTTCAGTGTCCCACTCATCATCCAGCAAAGCACTTAAGCACCTGCTTTACTGTAAGCACTGTTTAAATCAATGCTGACTTGCTTTGCTGGAGCAGGAGCAGAGTTCAGTATATATAGTTCAGGAGTCAGTCTGCATGCCCCTATTTTTCACCTGTGCAGTGGGTCCCTTCCACTTTTAAATCATCTCCTCTTGAATTGTGGGATTTCTGGAACAGAGAATATCTTTTTAGCAACTCTTGGTAACTCCCCTGGCAGGCTGGTACCAGAGTAAACCGAGTCACCTAATAAAAACAATAGTAAGAAGAGGTTACAGAACTTGAAAGAAAGCACTAGTATTTCTCAAAATTAAACAAATCAGTTGTGAGCCATGATATGTCTGCAGCTAGAAGGTTTTTTCGCCTTTTGCCATTGAACAGCCAATACTAGGGATGAGCATAATGTTCTCGTCTTGTCTTAAAAGCTGTTAATGGATCCCTGGTCTCCTATGTCCCATCCTGTGCTTATTTACTGGTGCATTCTGCCTTGCTTCTCCCACGGGGCATTGAGATGCCTAGAGTCTGACAAGACTTCTGAAATGAATAACTTTCTTTTGTATACAGCTATAAATAACACTGCTGAGTGATAGTTTATACAGGAAAGGGAAAAATCTGCTCCCCATTCTCCCTGCCCCGTGTCCATCGGTATTACAGGCTTCATGAAAACACTGCCATCGTATGCATACATGCAGATATATATCACACACAACTTCCTCCCATGAATGTGAAACCATGGAAGGATAATTTAACTGAAAGTCGTATCTCCCAGGAACGGGCTTTCTGCGACCGGACCTCGAGCTGTCACTGTCACCCAGAATGTAGCGCTCTCTTCCCAAGCTAGAACAGTAGCCAGGTGTTTAGACCCAGGGGCACACCAGGGCCCTGGATGCCCAGGAGCTGCCCTGCTCCCACCCCTCTCGTGGCCTGGAGCCTCCCCGGGGTCGGAGCCCTTGCCGACCTGGAAACCTCCAAACCTGGTTCCTACCAGGCCCTCGCCACCAGCTCGCTTGTCCCGCCGGCACGGAGTGGGCTCTGCACCGCTTCCACCGCTCTCCAGCCAGGAGGCAACCGCTGCTTCTCTCCTTACTGACCCCCCAACAGGCCCCAGCCCTCTGCTAACGCTCCCCAAGGGGCCACCCGGTGTCTGAGAGGAAAGCGGCGTGACTCGGACTGATCGGGAGCTGGGAGCGTGAACAAGGATTGCTTTTGCCAGGGATCCGTGCTAGAAGCAGCGTAATCCCCTGCGAGCTGTCGCTGGAGCCCAGCGCGGAGCTGCCCGTAAGCACCCCTGGCTGGGCCTGCCCTGCCTGCCGGCTCGCCGCCTGGATTTCGGGCCACACCTTTTGTTTTATGGCTTTGTTTCCTCCTACCCCACTTCTTAAGGGATCCCACATATACATTAGTTTCTCAGCAGGGTTCAGAGTGCTTGCAATCGGCCCTCTGAGATTAATTAGAGACCAATGAAGATTCAATCATTTATAAGACATTACAGACAGAGTCCTCTGTTGGTGTCTAAGCACCTCTCACTTAGTCCTGCCCCAAAGTGCTGATAATTAGGACTATCTGGGAAATATCCGTGGCAACACGATGCTTTGTGTGGTTTAGCTCCTTGAGTTTGTAGCTAAGACTCTGGAAGATTCGCAACCGGTGCTAAAACCATTTGGCTCATTGTTCTCCTTCCCTGTTCAAGTTACGTTAGAAGGAGCCTGGGTGAGCGTTCAGGGGCTCCGCTGACACATTCGCTTTGCTCTTCAATCATATGAAAAAGAGGTGTGATTGAAAAGATGTTGGTGAATGTGAAAACATGGGGCCACAGGACTCTATATTCATCTGGTGCTCTTTTGCAAGCATCGCTGTGCTCTGAGGCTTGAAGGGAAGGTTTGAAGAATGACAATGAGGTCATTTTTTCAGATATTCACAGACTGCTCTTCAATGTTTGATGAGCAGCATGGGGCTCTTGATGGAAAATGACTATGGAGTTTTTTACAGGTTTTTTTTTTTTTTTTTTTACTTTGTTCTAATTTTTATTTATTCCAGACTCAGAAGGTGTTTGGAGAGCTGCTTTTGGCTTTCTGAAAGCCTATCTCTACAGAAGCAGGGCTGTATGATTCAAGTCTGTCCTTGCTGTACTCTTCCTGACAATGTCTGAAATGGGGTGCCGATTGTGATAGCACCCAGTGTTCCCAGTAGTGCTGCACACATTCAGCAAAAGTGATCAGATGCCTCTAGCATCTCCAGTGGAGTGTTTGTCTCATGTTTTGTCTATAATTCGGGAAAAATACCATTGCATAAAACAGTTGTGAAATATGAATGAAGACTTAGGTCCCCGAATATCGGGCTACGTAAGCAAGGCCCTTCCAAAGCAGGGCTGAGTTCCTGAGCTGGGGCCAGGGACTTGCATGGATGAGATTCCTGCTTTTTGCTCTGGGCCAGGACAAAGCTCGTGATCCAAGTGAGCGTGGCTTTGTAACCTCGCGTCTCTTCCAGCAAGCCCCCTTTTCCAAAAGACCTAGCTTGGGGTTTCTGCTGCCTTCACCTTCCTCCAGCCCAGGCTTTTCCCCCCCTCCCAGTGGCTTGGGCATTCGTAACGGTGTTCCCGAGGGGCGCGGAGTGCTCCTGGGAGCCGTCAGCGTCTCACAAACCACCTACCTACCCCTGCCTTGAAGGGTGGTGCTGGGCGAGAGGCTTCACCACGCCGAGCCCTCGGCACGAACGCGCCGTTGCACGATGACTGCAGGAAGCCATCGTGCTGTACGGCTGTGGGAAATTCCTCTGCCTGTTATTTGAAGTTCTCTGGGTTTCTTTCATTATACCTGTGTTTTATTCCAGTTGGCAAACACCAGTTTCGCACAAAGTGGCGTTCATTCCAGAATCTTAACCTGATCCCTGCTGGGTTCAAAATTGACAAAACTCTACCTGACTATTAGCAAGGTACATAATATAGCAGCTAAATATAGAACTGACAAAGGCTCTCCCTGAAATAGTAGCAGCATGGGGATAAAATCAATGTCATTTCTTACACGGTTCCTTGACAGGCATTTGCTAGAGGAGTCTTATCTGCGCCTGTCAGTGAGCCTCAAATACTTTTTGAATCCTGGTATAAAGCATGGAGCCATCAGTGCCTAATGCAGAGAACAATTGAATCCCTGTTCTGAACCGTCCCTGGAGAAGAGCCTTCTCTCTCCCTTTAGGGTTTTAATCTGTGCTCTCCTACATGAGATCATGGTACTGAGATTTGCAGTGGTGCTGTTCAGGTTGGTTTTATTTCTTAAATTACACCGTTTCCTTGTGTACTCTTTAGTAAAGGTACTTGCTTCTATCTGGTAAGGTGCAGTATCCTTTTGGCATTTCAGAAGAGGTGGGCAGGATGAATTATTCATTTTAAAAGTGTGTGACATTATGATGGAGCTTCAGCAGAGTACATTTAAACATTAAAAAACAGGATGAATCAGTTTAAACTCATCTGAGCTTATCATATATCAGATAAAATGACTGATATAAAGGCTAAAAAGGGAGAAAAAAGCTCTTCTCAAACCATTTCTAAATCAGACTCCGAAACCACACCAAATATGAAAGAGGGCTTATTTTCAGATCTTCTGATGCCAAGAGGTTTGGGGAAAATTGATGAAAATACAGGGTTAAGCCCCTCTTTGGTAAAAGTGCTATAACTATTGGAACTGTCCTGATTTGCATCCCCGAAAGACACAGCTGGGGAAGGTGGGGGCAGACCATTGGGACTGCTGGATGGCTGAGGGCCTGAGGACACAGGTTCCTCAGGGGATCTCATATATGGAAGGAAAGAAAAGGCTCTGGCCAAAGCCTAAGGAATAAGGTGGTGAAAGACAGCAGTAGGGATCCCACCAAGGTGCTTCAGGATCTCCTTAGGCTTCTGTCTACTCTGTCTACTTTATCTTGAAGTGGCAGGATTTTTTTTTTCCAGAAAACACAAATTAGGTGTTTTCCTAAATCCTTCTGCAAAGTCTGTTCTCTATATGCTTCAAATGAGGTGAATCCCTTAGCCTGGAAAATGGATGTCTTGAAGTGTGAAGTCTTTGAGAATAGGATGCTTAAACTCAGAATTTATTGCAGTTCTCATTACTTTGATGGAAGTTCTGTCTTAAAAAGTCAAATACTGGGGGAAAATCCTCTCTAAATAGTCCTTTAAGAAGCGTTTTCACTTATCTTTATGCTTTAAATATGGCTCTCTTGGTAATCATCTGCGTGCTTGCTCTGGGGGGCAGCACGCCCCAGGGCTGTTACCATGCTAACTCCCAGCTGCGCTCTGCGACAGGAGGGTCCTTGCCGAGGCTCCTGCCCGGACCGGCCGGTTGTGCGGTCTGCGTCGCGGTTCCTCTCCGTTTCAGGGAGGCCGGGCTGTAATTCAGCTGGAGCCTTCCTGCACATCCTTTCATTTTGATTTCCCATAACGCTAAAATATCAAGGCTCTTGTCAAACCGCTCCATCATCTAGACTGCACTGTCCACGCCAGATGAAAAATTGCAGCTCGAACGCCAAGGAGCTGTTCTGCTGCATTCGGGAGGCAGGACTGCTGTGCTCTTCCTTCCTTTCTCTGTGCTGATTTAGAGGCTATCCAAATATTTATGCCATGCCCACTTTTTTTACTGTCTGAACAAGCAAAGTCTTTCTAGCATGAAACTGAACTTGAAATCCTTTTCACAGCAACAGGCTTTACTGCAGAAATAACACAGATGCTGTAGCAAGTGCCAAAACATGTGCTTTCTGTTTCCCACACAATTAACGTAGCTGTTCTGCTTTACCAAAATCCCCTGAAAGACTCTCTTAAAGCTCCATGATAAGATATAAAACCGAGGGTCTGACCCCTTGCGATCATTAGGATGTGAGGGAATATAAAAAGCACAGGCAACGTTGTGAGCAGTCACTCCAGAAACCCGTCCGGTTCAGCATCCTGTCATTCACAGTGACAAATGCGAATTGCTGCTGAAAAAAGAGCCCCTGAGCAGACAGTGATGGAAAACCTACCGCCAAGGACATTCCTCTCTCAATTCAAAAGGATTATAACCTTTTCTAAATTCATATTGTATTATTTTGACCATCAATTCCTGTTTTTGATAGAAATGTTTGGTCTTTCTGAAAAGGAAGCTGAACTCTTACTCTAAATGCTGTGTTGTGACACTGAATTCCAGAGGTTAATTACATGAAGATGTATCCATTGATCAGTGTTCTAAAATTTGTCAGTTTAATTCAAAGGCTTTCAGACCCCACCCCTATTTCTTCTGAGTTTAAGGCCAATGGGAAATACATGGTCCTCATCTATTGCTCTCTGCTGTTCATTACAGATGCGCTTTTTAAGAATACAGAAATATTGCAATCCAATCAGATGTAAATTTCTGTAATTGCGTTCTGGCAAGCTAAATTTCCTTGCAATTTCGATTGGATGCAGTGTTATTCATTAGGTGAGGTCCTAATCTGCTGTACCGTGTTGCTGTGCAACAACTGCTACTATTAATCCCCTGGGTCAGGAAACTGATAGAGTCCTCTTGTATATTTGTAATTTGTAAAGCGGTAATGGTTTTTTCCAAGGAATATTACTTAATATTTAATAACTGTAATGGTAATGGACTCTGCATTTTCTACAATTAAACACTTGGAAGAGTAGACTGTAAACTCTGCGTTCAGCTATTGAAGGATGAAAATTTTTGAGACTTTGTGTTTCAGGACCTGACTAGAAAAGTAGGGTAATACGATTCCCAGGAAATTATGCATTGCGTCCACATACTGCAGCTGCTAAAAGCATTTATCATAATTAACGTAACCACACTGATTATCAAAGGATGTTTGTGTAATGATTGATTTGTCACTTGTTGCAAAGCTGTGCAGGACATCAGAGCACAAATTACACCCATTTACTGTACAGTACATGCTCTCGAGTGAGTCTCTTCCTTAGGGGGCATCTGGGGCTCTGCTTCCTTTCCTTGCTCTCTAGCTCCCTCAGAATCATTACTATTTCATTAAATAGAATTAGGAGAGCTACTGCTAATAATAGGTTTGAATGAAGGGACAATGCTGCCAGAGATGCTTCACATCTTACTGGAAAACAAAATCTTTCTTTCTGCTCATCAGAGAGGAAGAAGAGAGGCAGCAATTGCATTCAGCCGGTACGAGACCTCCAGAAAAGGTCTGAAGTCCCCCGGCAGCTTGCCCCTCTCACCTGCCATTATTAACTTTCCTATTTTTAGTTGAATTTCCAGGTTTTCCCAAGCCAATTCTTTTCAGCCATTCAACATTTCTACCACGTAGAGGAGCCGATTGCTGCACGTTGTGTTGCCATGGAAACGCCTGCTGCCCTGGGATGCTGGGATGGTGATGGGAGCAGGGTGGGAAGAGCGACCAGAGGCTCAAAGGCAAAGGCGCAGAAGCTCCGTCGAGTTCATTTCCTTTGCCGGGCAGCTTGCAGCAGGGAGCCCAGATTTTTCGGGATTTATTTGCATGGTTCAGAACTTTGTGTCAGGACCAGGAGCACAGAATTTGGCACGCCGTCACGCAGGCAGTAAGGGAAAAAGGGACAACTGTTATCCCTGGTAATTCCATACGCCCCCTCCCAAGCAGGTATTCGATTTTCCATGGAAACCTGCTCCCAGCCTGTTCCCCCCCTGCCCCTTTCCTCGGCCGGGCACTGGGGCAACACGCACACACATGCGCACACGCATGCACACACGTGTGCACACATCCCTTCCCTGCGTTGTGTGCCCCAAGAGAGGAGGCTGCAGCCAGCAACTCGCAGGTGTTTCCCTGAGCGACACTCGGTTCCCAGACATTGCTGAAAGGTATTTTGGAGGGGGAGGAAGCGAGGGGAAGAATTAACGTAAGTTATTGCAGTGACTGCGCAGGAGTGCGGGCGCGTACCTTTAATTTTGTGTGTGCACATCACATTACTGACTCCAAACTGGTGTTCAGTTCCTCCCTCTGATGGCCTGAGCCAGGGCTTGCTCGAGTCAACGAGAGCCTTCCTGTTTTCTTCCAAGCCCTTTGGCTCCAGTGTTACCGTAAGGGTTTTGGAGCACGGCACGTCGTGCAGAAAGTCAGACGGGTATCGAGAGCGTCTCTTGTGCTGAGTCACTTGAGGCTGTGCCACGCGTTAGACCACTTGTGGGGAAGCTCTCAGCTTTCTGCTGTGTATGTACCAGTTCAAACTAAGCTGAATGTCTGCCTCCTTAATTCTAAGCAGAGGGAAAAATACTAGGGCAGTGTTATGCCTCCTCAGGGCAGCCGTGTTCACGCGGGCTGACGAGCGCAGCGCTAATTGCGGAGCCAGCGCAGCCTCTGCCTTCCCAGCGCTCGGCTGTCCGGTTCTGTTACCCAAAGGTAACAAGAGCTGGGTCGCTCTGAAATGCAGTTATCCACGAGATGTAAAATCCTTCTGGGAAACTGGGTTTGGCAACTAACTCTTTGTCATCGTTACAAACCGTCTGCTAAGTGTTGAAGGAAGTGTTGCAAGAAGTTGAGCACCAAGTCTCCAGTTCATGACTTTTTCCCATATTTTCTGGTCATCTGTTATCCTGCTTTGATCCCTTCTGGTGTTACATTTTCCCCACCACTAGGTTTGCCTCTCTGCTGGGAACCTGAAATTGCATGCTCAACTATAGGGTTCAATTTGCCTTTTATGCCTCCTGCAAATCTTATTAAGTCCTGTTTTATTAAATGGGAGAAGCATGCAGTTAAGTTTGTGGCTTTCAAAATGCATTAGACTTCTTTTCAAGTATGCAAAGTGTAAATGGATTTTATGCTTTGGGAATCTAGCAGTGTGTTTACAATTCTGGTTAGATAAAAGGATGCTGAGGTGGCCTTTAACATTGATTCGGTGTTACATATTTCTCAGCTTTAATATAGCCTTAGAGGTTCTTTTACATTTAGTTTACAGAATAAATCAGAAAATGAGTTTTATTTTATTTATCAGTCAGTAATGTGCTTTCCTTTCTGTTTCTCCTTAGCGTGGTTAGCCCTGAAAATAGTACACTGGATAATCTCATTAGGTCAGGCTTTCTTCTTGCAAGGTTTCTAATGTACGATGGTTTGAAACACAGGAGAAAAGAGACTGCTCGCACTGCTCTGTTTTGTTTTTTTTTCTTGTGAATCCAACTCAAACCAAGCAGTTTAGTGGACCATGAAAATTATATTTTAAAGTTAAACCTTTCTGAACCTGAAAATAAAGCTTTCTGACTCGTGTAGCTTAGGTACCAGGAAGTCTGGGTTCTCTCTCTGGGCTGGTCACATCGTTGTGGTACAAACCCTGGCAGCTCACTTAATCTTCCAGTGCTGCGGTATCCTCAGCTGTGAAAGCAGGGGCTAATGGTATTTATTCATCTTGCAGAGGTAGCAGTAAGGTTGTGTTTTTTATAGAAGCTCATAAATAAACTGAAATTTTACAATGAAAGTTGCCGTGAAGGTGCTATGCTTAACCATCCGTTCAGATGAGTATGGAGTTGTGGGATTGCTCCTTGCGGGAATGAGGGCCCACGTTTGTGGAGGGGCCACAGAAGCAGGCCTGGAGTTTTTGACTTTTTCAAGCACCTTCATTACTGAGATCTAAATTTAATTCCAGTTATGATTACTTTGAGAGTGATGCCAAGTCCTATATTACTTGACCTACTTCAAAACTATATGGAGAAATGTATCCACCAAACTGACCTTCTTTTTGTCATTTCACATCTCAGATGCCACTGTAGGAAACTTGGCATTAATTTTTCAACAGGGAGAGAGGGATTGGGGTGGACATGGCAACTTGCAGTAACAGGATGCATATCCTCACTGATTAGCAAAAGGACATATCATGCTTGGGAGACACGATCTCCTGTTTGTTCTATCATCTGTCTGTCCATGGCTCTGATGGAGAAGGTCCCTGATGATAATCTACTGTTTTTGTGCTGGTATAACTCCACAGCACGAGGCTGGACTAAAGCAGTATATATCAGGTCTGATGTTTTCTAACAAAAAGAGTGGGCAGAAATGGAGATTTCAATAGGAAACAAATCAAACAGCGTCTTAACCAGGAGAGGATAAAATATTTGGCCACTCCTCGTGAAGCTGGGTGCACACCGGACCTCTCGTTCACAGCTGTTAGCGACAGAGCTGCAGTGCAGGTGCAGCGCAGCGATCCCTGAGCAGGCTCGGTGGTGCACCAGCAGCAGCCTGGCTGCAGCAGCGCCGAGCAGCTTGCATTCGTTTACCCGCTGGAAAGCCGCGTGCTGTGCTTCGTGCCGCGGTGCCTTCCTTGCTTTTGATGCTTAGGAGAGGTTGCTTGAAGTTAAACACCCGGCACCCTACCTCCCTTTCCTTCGCTAAGCTGATGCTTTGAAGGTTGTAGGTAGGAATAAATCACATTGCATTCACATTAAGGCTCCCTCTTTCCCCCCTACAACGCCAGAATAGTATAAGGGCACGTCAGTAGAAGAGAGTCTTGCCCTTTCCCTGAATACACTTCTAAAAGAGGGGTCTCAGCCTTTGCAACGGACCTCATACAGTAATGGCTTTGTCAGTCTGCATTTCACCCAAGTGCCTTCCCCTCAGAAGTCAGCAGAAGTGTCTCTGGCGAGCCCAGTGTCCGCAGCCAGCGGGGAGCATGGCCGGGTACCTGCGCGTCCCCCGAAGGGGATCCGGGCGGGACGTCGGCGGCTGCGCCCAGCACCGGTGCTTTGCTCAGGATTCGCACGGCTCTGTTACCCAAATGCTGCCCCCCAGCTGCATCTGGAAAGCAGTGTCTGAGCAGAAACGCTTCTTACTGGGGTTTACCGGGGTTGCTGCAGTGCCACGAGGGATTGAGACTTTGCATCTGTCTTAGAAACTGTCGGGTATGGATCGTGGCTGGGCTGGCTGGCTTGGTTATTGCCCTGCTCTGGTCCCCTTTTGATTTCCATGGCTAGCGAAGGCTTTTGGTGATGTTGGATGCCTGATTTCAGCCCAATGGTTTGAGTTCGGGACAGGCTGAGCAGCCCCTCTTAAAAGTCAGCTTCTGCTGGGGCATCGCGAAATGGAAGTAAGCAAAATTTCCTCTTGTGCAATTGTTGTACCCCATTTGGAAGAAAACTTGGACACTCGTTCTGTTTAAATGCCTTTTATAACTACAGGTAAGGAGGAAATCCCGAGGCCTACATTATCCAAAGAAATTTCAGAATGAAACGTCTTGGGCTCGGTTGGCAAGGAAGGGTATCTTTTGCCTTCAAGGAAAAGAAAAATTGGAGAAAAGGATGCTATCTGCAGAAAAAACAGATTTCCTGTATTTTTATCATTTTTCCATAATATCGATAGAATAGTGCCATTCTGTCGCAGCAGAGGACATTCTGACCTCATGTTTGTAACTCGCTTTCTCAGGCCAAATCCCAAATCCTCCTCCTGTGTCTGAAGTACAAGTAACCAGCTCAGCTGATCAGCCCCATCAGGGGGGAGCATGTTAAGTCTCAAGCAGCTCTCAGCTTCTCCAGCCAGGAAAATAGCCATGTTTTATTCATAGAAGAACAACAGTCAGCATCCCGCGGTTCCCTGGATACGGCCGGCAGTCTATAAATAGCTGGCGGTGACACAGCCGCCTGCCCAGGGCTCCCTGCTCTCCTCCTGCCTGGCTGGTGGCGGCAGCGGCCGCGCTCTGCGGGTTGCTCCCGGCGGGACGCGGCCCCGCTCCCTGCCTGCAGCCAGCTCGGCCGGGGCTGGTGGCTGCCTTCAGGACAGCGCTTAAAGCCGGGTGTCGGTGTGGGACAGGGCGGTTGGGAAGTGGAAAACAAAAGCGTGCTCCATGGCTCGATGCTGCCTTGCCTGCTGCACGCTCAGTAATAGTTCTCTGTAGCTAACATGGGCTAGATCCTAATGAATTGTAAACTTAGGTGAGTACAGCTGTAATAATTTACTGCAGACAGGGATGAAGGCTGGCGAGATTTGCCTAGGGTTTCTCACATGTGCCTCGATCATATTTTAGTATTGCTTTACCAGGTTGACAGGCATAGCTGGCGTAGCAAATTCATCACACATCTGCATGATTTATATGCCTATGTTGATATATATCCTTGCTCTCCTTATTTTTCAGTGCATTTATCATTCTCATGTGGTCATTCCTTTCCACTCTGCAGTTCTTACTGATTACCAGTTTTTTTTTGTCTGCTTCTGAGAATGTCTCAGGAACTTTATCTGGAGCAGAGGAGCATTCGGACTCGGTCCTCCCCAGGTGAATAGTGCAGGATTCAGCTACAGTTGTATAGGCCGATACACGGAAGATTTTATGAAGGGCTATTAATGCATTGCTTGATTTCAGCATGAATAAAAAGTAGCTTTGTTTTGTATTCATACTCTTGGGACTTTTCATGAGCTTCTTCCCTGACTTTAATAGTTACTGGACCAGAATACCATAAGATTTAGTATTCTCTGGTAATTCGGTTAGCCAGGAGCCAAGCTACAATGCAGAGTGGTGCTGCTTCTAGCTCCAGACGTAAACAGCTCTTTACAAAGTTCAGTGTTCTTGCAGCAAGTAAAGAAATGCCACATGCAGAAAGAACGGGTCCCCGCCATGCAGCCAGCGCGCCTGCGTTTGCCTCGTCCCCGGTGCTGGGCTCCGAGGCCCCTCGGGGACCCGCCGGGGCGAGGTGGGGCCGGGCCGGTAGCGGCTGAGCGCAGCCCCTGCCTCCGCCGGCATCACCAGAGCCAGGCAGCGGGGTGCGGGTGTTCGGTACCCGACAGGAGCTCCGGTAAGGGGAGAGCCCCGCTCGCTTCTGCGTGCGCCGCGAGCAGGGGTCCTGCCTCTTCCGTAACTGCCGTGGTGCGCGCTGAGTACCGGGACGTTGTGCGGGTTATCGTTAAATTGTGGAGGAAGATGTGTACGGTGGGTCATGCTAAGGTTTTATCGTATTTGTAATGGTGATATTTAAAAATGCATGTAGAAGTATAGAGGGACTTTTAATTACTAAATTTAAACTTTCAAGTGACAAAAAAAAAAACACCAAAAACCTTTTTTTTCTTTATCCTGCTTTTCTTTGCAAAGCAAATGCAGGAGCAGACTGAGTCCTGAGTTAAGATAGTTCATGCCCAAGCTGAAGCTCTGAAAAACCACAGTCCTATTTGATAATACCTTATACTTCACTGATAATGCAAGCATCTTTCATTCTCCATTGCAGAAGCTAGCTCTAACACGACCACTTTAATTTCCTTGGGGAGTGCACAATATTACTTTCTGCAACTTTCTCTGTCCAGCTATTGAAAGAGGCAGTGGTGTCTCAGGCAGCTTACCAGCAAAGGGCTAAGCTATACACCAGAGTACAGCAAAGCTGATGCTGAAACCGGTCTGCATGGCAACCTGCTCAGATAGCTGCTTTGCTTACGGCAATAGGATTTGAACACCTGCCTGAGTGAAATGGGTGCTTAAGTGCTTTGTTGTTCCAGGACGGTGTGCTGAACTGGCGCGGCGTTCTCACGAGCAGAGCAATTGTAGCTTTCATAAATACACATTTCACTCGAAAGGAAAAACCGTCTCCCCAAAAGAGATTTTAGGGCCAATGGAGAAACATACCTGAAAATATTATCTAATTTTAGTTTAACTGGATGGTCTCACTAGGTGTTAGGGGTTTGATCAGAGGTGGGAATGAAGAGAAAACTCATCTTTTCTTAGGGGAAACTTTTAGGAAATGTAATAATGTAGGAGCCAGTAAGATGTTCAGAGATTTGGTGGAGTTCTTAATGTCAGTCACAATGCCTAGAGGTGACAGTAAGTTCATAGCCATGCCCTCAAATCAGTGAAGAACACGCTGAAGAGTTTCTGTTCAATGTAGAATTTTAAACCAGTCTGAACTCATGTACATGCTTCAAATTAAATGCAAGTTGGATGCCTGGCTAAATAGGAGTGGATTATGTAAAAAAAACATTAACGTATTGTGGGTTTTTGAGGCATATCCATTTTTCTGTATGCCTTCTAGAGACAGGATTACAAATGTTTTAATGAGGATCTGCTTTAAATCCTCTGGCCATTTTGAAATGTTTAGGAGGAAACATGTTTTTCTTCTTTCATGCCAGAAGTGACACCAGAGGAAAGCATATTTATACAGAAATGAACACATCATCAGCTCAGTTTTTGTGTTTGCTATCTAATGCTGTAAAGAATCTTTGTGCATCCACAATGCACAAAGCAAGTTCTTTGTATTCCACTAGCCTATTGTTTATCTTATTGACTACCACAGAGAAAAGAAAGAAAAAGTGCGTTTTAATTAGAGTCATGAGAACTTCATTAGTACTGGAGGTCAAGCTTCAGCTTGGCTGGGTTGTGCCTGCAGAATGAATCTGCTCTGGGAATGGGTCTGAGCTTTGGTCAGGGATGGGGTTCGTGGCATCTTCCTGCTCTACGTCTGCATTGTGCTGAAAGCCAGGCACGGCCTTACGCAGTAACGTGTTGGATCTCCTTTCCTTCTGCCTCCGTTACACGAATGAAGGGGATTCCTTTTCCTAGATCACTTTCCACGTGAGGTCTCGAGTGTGCTCTGCAACGCGTAACGGTGCCTCGCAGCATCTGCCCTCGTGGGCAGGCAGAGGGCACTCCGCTCTGTCCGCATTGCTGTCTGGGCGGAGGTCCTTTTCCATCACTTTGGTGATACACGTTTTGCAAAATCTGCTGACAGGGACCGGTAGGAGAGCCTAAAGCCATGGCCCATCCAGATGCCATCCCGGGTCCTTTAACCATGGGCCATTCTTCCTGCTGTGCGACTCCGGGAACCGCGGCCAGCAGCGAGGGCTCGCTCCGCACCTCTTCTGCACCCAAAGTCTCCTCATAGCTGAGGCAATTTGCATGGAAAGTTTGCAGGGCAAATGGGTGATTACGTGAAAATCTCAGATTTCTCTTAAATCAAAAAAGTAGTCATTTTCCCTGATTATTTTTACACTTAGTTCCAATTAACATTGCTCCAACGTTGAAGAAAAGTAAAATTGGCGGTTGCACTGTGGCAGCAGACAAAACCGGAGGCTGCGGAAAGGGAAGGGGAAGCACCGCTCTCCCGGCACGGCCTCCCTGCCCCGGCGGGGCGGGGACGAGCCCTCGGGGGCAGCGCCAGTGCCAGCGGCCCCGCTGCCTGCCCGGCGTCCCCAGCGGGTGGAGCACTGCCGGGGCTGAGCCTCTGCAGCTGCCTGGCGCAGGAGGGACTCCTTTGCCATTGTGTGCCTCGGTTTCCTCGTCTGCAAAGCGAGGGTAACGGCACTGCCGTCCTTGGCACAGCTCTTTGAGTTCTGCGGATGGTGTGTGAGGACGGGCTGTTACTTCAGAAGGAGGTAGCCTAAAAACACCCAGAACATTAGTGTCCCCTTCTCCAGCTTGTGCCTTTGTTGCGTTCAAGTGACAGCCCGGAAGGGGGCACAGAAATTTTACAAGTCTTTGAGCTTGTATTGCCTAAAAGGAACAAAAAAAATTCTCCCATCCAGTTTTATTGAATATAACCAATCAGGCACAATTGATTGCTCTGAAGTATTCCCAAACCTCGTGCTTCCCTGAATGGGAGGCTTCAGACACAATAATTGAAGTAATTCAAATCCTCCGTAAGAAACAACCTTATTGTCTCCTGCTGTGGATGTCTTTGTAATTATGAAGATGGAATTGGTTATCTTTCTGCCTGTGGACTCTAATGAAAGAGGTGGCTGTACAGCTAAATGGGCCAAGAACTGACGTTCAACCTGCACAACACGACTCAGATGAATTCCTGCACTGGCAACAGAAAGTATTCCAATTAGAGGCACGCAAAGACCTTTGTGGGGTTTTCTGAAGGCAGCTGAGACCCCCAGCAGCACAGGCATGGTTTCCTATCTGCTGCCTAACGAACGACAGCGAAGGGATTTGGAAAAGGTCTCATCACAGCTTTTTACTCCTTTTTTCTCTGATACTGCCTTCTTCCATCCTTCCTGCTCCGCGCCTTCAGTCGCCGGTTGCGCGGAGCAGTGTGAATTCTCTCTGAAGCCGAGGGCACGGCCCTGGCACGCTCCTGTTCGCGGGGCTGCGGCTGCCGTGCTGGGACCGCCCGGCGCGGTCAGGGCGCTCCGAGAGGGGCAGCACCCGTGGAGCGCTCTTACGCCGCGCCTCGGCACCGCTCGGGCAGCCCCCCCGTTGCTCTGAGTTGCCCCCAGTAACTTTGGCACCGTCTGTGGAAAGCAGATCAGGTCATCGCTCCCCAAAGCGCAGACAGGCCTTTCAACTGCCCCAAATACACGCAAACCTTCCTAAAATTCGGATCAAATGCAAGTTACGAAAATCAGCAGGAACTGCTTCCAGCCCGTATGCTTGCCCTGCTTACACTGCATGGAAACTGCGAGACGAGTCCAAGTGTGTCTAGTCTGACACATCTTATAAAATGATGAAGCTGAAGTATAAAGAAACCCAGTTTCTTCCACCTCTTTTTGCATAAAGTGCTCATTGTTAATTTAGTTCTGAGAGATACTTGATGGATGGTAGCAGGTAGGTTTCTCCATTATTCTTTCTAATCTGCTTGATACACAATTTAAGAGAGCTGAGGAAAAAATAAGGAGGCTGAGGAAATTCAAATCAGAATTCATTAATGCCGCAATTCCAGCATCCATTAAAAATAACCCATTAAATATTGTCCTCTGCTAAATTTAGTAAATGCTCAGGTGTGTCTGCTCTTGCACTGCACAGAAAGTTTTAATACAGATTTAATCATACTGAGTGTTAGGGGAAAGAGCTAATTAGATCGACAAATTTAGAAGGCGGTAGTATATTATATGGGAAGAAATGGGTGATTAGATATTATTCACTGTAAAAGTGACTGGCCCTGGGGAATATCTTTAAGAATATTACATGACATAATCCCAGTTTAAAAATGGAGAAAGTAGAAGTTCACGTCACCCTCAGAGTTCTTCCCCGTTTCAGAAGCGTTTTCCCCACGACGGTTTCTGCACTTCGGGAAGCGGTGGCGTGGTGCGGGCCAAGAGCTCTGCTGGCGCCGTCGCTGGCCAAGAGCCTTGCGAGGGCTTGCGCAAGCGGTGCTTTACACGGAAGGATCCCCCTGGGATCCAGGATCTCTTCCCAGTCGGCAGTGAAAGCGGTGCTGGCGGGTTGGCCCTGCCGGAGCTCTGCGTGGGTGCTCTGCACCCCCCGGCACCCCCTTCATCCCCCAGGACCTCTGCAGCCAGTGCCAAAGGGCACTGGGCTTGTGCAGGGAGATGGGTAAGGGGGCTGCAAAAGCCAGGGCTGTCTGCTGCCGACACCGGCATTCATTTTGTACAACAGCGTTGCTTTTAGAAACGTTAATTAAAAAGCAGAAGGAACTTGGGTGAAGCCTCAAGTTCTAGCTATTGAAAAGGGTGAGAGCAAGAATGTGTTTTGGGAACAAACGTTGGGGTGGGGAGGGCAGCGAGGAGAGGAGTCTGGTGCTGCCCTGCAGCGTGGGGCTGGCAGCCTCTCGAGGGAGCAGCCGCGCTCCCTCTGCTCGGGGGGAGCAGTGCGAGGGGAGCTGCTGTCTCCCCCACGTTAGGGGCTGTCATAAGTAATAACGGGATAAAACCAAGAACGCTCGTCATGGCTTAGACCCTGCTCCAGTTGTCGGCACCTCTGGGCTGTGGTGCCCGCGGCGTGTAGCAGCACAGATATGGCACGGTCCTTCCCCCTGCGTCCTCCCAGCTCCTCTCAGACGGACACAGCACCTTCTCAGGCACTTCTGGCAGTGTAAATGCACACACGCACGTATATGTCAGTTTTCCAGCTGATGTGTTATCAGAGAAAATGTCACTGGAATAATGGCAAACATGCTACTGGAAACCTCTTGATTTTAATGGCCATCTATCTATATGCACATCTATCAGTTACATATAACATGACACCAACTTATTTATGCTCATCTGTACATCTGACAAAGATAGCATAGGCTTATGGCTGATTATTCAGTTGTCCCAGCCGGCCGTGGCCTCGCCTCTGCAGTGCTCTCAGAGCCGCTGCCCCAGCGTGTCCGTCTGTCCTGGACTGCCTGGGCAAGGCGTCCCTTTCTCTGCTTGCTCCGTTTCACCAAGTAAAAGAGATTCACAGCTGCCCTTAGCAACTTGTTCCACTGCCTAAGGTCATTTTATATTGTTCAAAGAAAGGTATAAAATGTGTCAAGATATCTGCTTACTCTACAGACCCAGTACGGAAGTGATTGATAGAATATGTCATTGCTAAATTGCTCAAATAAAAAATGATTCATTTAAGTTCCTTTACACTTGTCCTTCCATTGTCCAGTATTGTATTAGTATGGCTACAAAACTGGGTGTTTGCAGAAAGCGTTTCAACTCTACTTCAAAACAAAGGGAAAAATTAGTTTATTTAGAAATACTACGACTGGTTTAAAAATGGCAATAATAATAGAAGCACTGAAGCGTGGCATACACCGGTGACTTTGCTGCCACATCACCAAGCACAGTGCTGTGTACAGCAGAGCAGAGCTGTTTGAGGCTGACCCGGGTGCTTTGCGCTGTGTATGTTAACAAGTATCAGAAAAATAAATCACGAGCTTGTTTTGTGCTAAAGCACACATTATTTTTCTCCTTTCTAAAGCAAATTTCCGTTTCATCCTTCTGAAGAGGTTCATTTAATAGCGTGTGAAATGAAATGTCAACAAGAATTAGAACAAATGGCACCGTAATACCCGCGGGACAACCCGTCTCTGCTGGGAGGCGCCTGCAGCCAGCCCGGTGCGGGGAGGGCAGCGCGGGGGCTCAGGTGCTGCTCGCAGCCCCGCGAGGAGCAGCCCTTCCGGGAGGCTCGCGGGCGACCGCTTCGGGAGCGCCCCAGGGAGCTGGGCTCTCCTGGAGGCCTTGAGAACCTTGGCCTTAAAACCCGGGAGTAAAACCTGCCTGGGTGCACGGGGCATGCGCTGGGGCTGAGGTCTGCCCTGGCCGCTCCCTGCATGGCGTGCTTTGGGGCCTCATCCTGCGGGTTCTGTGCATTGCAGGCATGGCAGGTGAGCTCCAGACGCGAGCTCCGATGGCTGGAGATGTGCGGAGCACCCTGCGGGGCCGGGCCCTCGAGTGCCGAGGCCAAACGCAGGCAGACTGCGCGCGTGCAACCAGAACTGTAAACCAAGTCGCTGCCCTCGGCGCTACCGCTTTTATTGGCCATAAAATCCCCTGCTTACGGGCAGTTCAAAACTGACATGGAAACATAAAGGTGAGGTATGCAAATAAATCTTTCTGACAAAATTGTTCGCTAGACTCATTATTATGGAAATAAATTTAAAACGTGACTTTTCAGAGCTGTTGAAAGCCATCACTTTCCAGAGCTATTGTATGCCTCTCTGACGAGTGGATGCCAAAATCTGTGGTGTGTGGGGAGTGCTTTTCAGATGTTTCTTGTTTGGAAGGTAAATCCAGTGAAACAAAGGCCACCGGCTGATTAGGAACTCTCTATTGTGCTGGGTGAGTCCATTAGCTCCCGCGGCGGCGGGCGGCCTGGCACGCTCAGGTGCTCTCCCCTGATTGTAGCCCATTTGCATTCTGTGCAGAGGTTGCAGACCTATTATTGTGATGTTGCTCACTGCATAAAGCCCAATTAATGAAAGGTTAGGATGCAATTAAAATTTTTAAAGTGTCCTGTATTGCAAAGTTTATACTGCAGTATGAGTTCCTGGAGCGCCGTACAGAAGGGTTGCCAAAGACTAAGGCAGCTACTGTTTGTTTGTTTTTCTTGACCCCTGTAGAATTCTTTGGGTTTCTCTGAGGAGGTAGCAACAACGTGCCAGTCTCAGGAGACCATTCACAGCCTCTAAATGGATTCGGGCCTCTACTTTTCAAAGGGTCGAGAGTGCGGGAGTACTGAACAGAACTGGGACGTGGAGAGTAATGGTGGGTATCAAAATTACTCGTATTGTTGGAAGAATTTTCTTCGGTGATGACATTACAGTGATTAGCAAGACAGCTGTGTGTGGAAAAGTGCTGGACTGACTCTTAAATGGCAGAACATCTCAGCGCACCCCTTTCCCTATCCAACCGCTCACCTCCAGCGGGAGTCAGGGTCTTTAAAGAAACAAAATAACCCGATCCCAGCGATTGACAGGCCACAGCCGTTCTGCTGTGCAATGGTCTGAGGGACTGCACGGCTTCCCCTGCTCTGCTGCAGAAAGATGGGCTGCTGCCCCAAAGCAGGAGCGGGGAGTTCTTTATTGTAGGGCTTGTGTAGAAGGGGTCTGCTGACTTGGACTCTACATCTGTAAAATGGAGATGTCAGTGTTTATTTAGGAAGGCAGCGAACTTTAATAAATGCTTATAGCATATTCTGACAGTCCTAGTGAAGCTGCAGAAATGTCATTACAACTCGCTTCAGTTCAGTTATCTATTGCTTTTTGTTATTAGTCCGGTGACAGCATGGGGAGGTTTCTGGCTGCAGTAAGAAACCTCGTGCTATTGTATTCAGTGCAAGAGGCAGTGGGAGTGTGCAACAGAGTTCTGTTTGCCTGAGCATGCTGAGCAGATCTGCAAATGGCACGTGTGCGTCTAACATCTGTAATTAAACTGATTGACCTTTCCATGCAGAGGCTGGAGGGGAGAAAAGAAAAGTACTAGCTAAGATGGATTGAGAAGTGAATGAGATGCCAAAGTAAATCTCATTTACCCATCCCATGTGTCAATAGTGAGCTGGGAGAACATTAGTCTCTGAAATCATCTCACGTCACTGGTCTCAGACACCAGCTGTTGCTCTGCGGAGCCATCGCGGGGTTGCAGGCTCGGCAGCGCTACGACTGCCGAGCAGCCGAGCCGCGAGACGTCCTAGCACTCAGGTCACTGCCGTGGCTGCAGCGCAGACCCTCTCTTTAAAGCAGTCACTAAGTAGAAGCACAGAATCACTGTTCTGGTAAGGGAGAGAAAAGCAGTTCATGTCTCAGGTGGAAAAAAAAAAGTCATTTTGGGAGGATGCTTAATATGAAGAAAAGCAACAGGAGAAGCAGCAGAAATAACTGCTTTTCTTCACTAGGTCCCTAGGAAAGAGTCTTTTGGTCTCAGCAACTGACCCCCTGAGCTTGCACTGGCTCTAGCAAATACCTAAATGGGAGAGAAGATCATTGTGTCTGAAGTGTGCTTCCCCTGCCCCTTGCTGTGGGTAGCTCACATCTTTGTGCTAAGGATGGGCTGGACGAGGACGAAGTGTGATAGCTGTAGTGACCATAGTAGAAGGCTTTGGGGAAGGAAATAAGCAATTGACATTTAACAGCCACGCCACTTGTGCTGCTTTCTCCGAGTCCGTGGGACAGCTGCTGGCAGCGCGGCTGACCCGCGGGGTCGGCCATGGGACAGGCGCACGCTGGTGCTGGGGAAGGGCAGCCTGAGGGGGTGCCGATGGGGGGGTGCCCGGGGGGTGCCCGGTGCTGCCTTCGGCTCGCCCGCCGCTCCCACACTGGCTGGGGACGGGCCTCGAGCTGTGGCTGGAGCTGAACCCCTCTGGGTGGGACCACAGGCGGCTGGGAGCCCCTGATAATCGCAGACCTTGAGACAGGTCACCCGTGTCCCAGAGACAGCCCAGAGCAGCGCTGGGTTTTGGAATAGATCATTCTTGACAGCGCCCGTTATTCACAGCGGGCACAAAGCCAATATCCCTTAAGTTCACGGAATTTTCCTCGCAACTCTGCTGTCAGACGCGGCATGTTCAGCAAGTAATCTGTGACCACGGGGGGCACTTGTGGAGAAGGAAGAGGCCTTGTATTGACAGCTGCATTCAATCTCTTCATCAACCTAATCTCTGAAATTTTAGACTTCCTTTCCTACTGCTCTCCTTGTGATGCTTGACATGTTTCATGTATATAATTAGACCAGAACTCAGACTGTTCAATGGCACATAGGCTGAGACACAGCCTAGTATTGCCCAGCATATGAATCTCAACAAGGGTGGTGAATTCTTCTGTCTTATGCCGACTAGTCTCATGTGAACTTCAACCATGTCAGCACGCAAAGAGAATTCTTTGACATGTCTGTGAACTAAAACGTTATGATAATTTTATTGTAAAGTCCACATTTGATACTTCTGGAAAATAACTTAGGTGCAAAATATATGTAAGTGGTGTTGTATCTTTGCCTGTAGGTGCACATCAGCCAGTGCAACTCTTCGGGCAGAGCTCTATCTAACAGCACGTACTGAACTGCTCTTAAATCATGCAAAAGTTTGAGCACCTCTAAAGGAAAATGATGTGCTTTGCTAGATGGAGGAGAGACTGAGGCTTCTGCCACCTCTCTCCTCAGGGCTGCCTTTCGTGGAATGGGTTTTGTTTCCTACCACTCAGAACTGCCTTTTTTTTTTTTTTTTTTGCAAGAGGGATATTATTTTCGACCATATCTGAATGGTAACATTTTAAAATCATTTTGCACTGGTATAGATAACTGCTCAATGATTCAGGCCTTCAGCCTTTTATTTTATAGCTATCTTCTATCATATATAGCGGTGTGATTGCTTTTCACATCTTACTCATAATCCTCAAGAATCTTTTTCATACCCGCTCAGTGTGATTTACTCCTGGCTGGATGCATGGAGGGTTATGGCGAAGGTCGCGTTCACTGTATTCATGGGACTGCAAAACTGCATATGGCAGATTTTAAGATGTCCTTTGAGCCCGCTGCATGCATCAGGCTGTGGACTGCGACTTCTGCTCACTTGATTTCTTTTCTTCAACGTGTTTCCATAGAAAGGCCATGAATTTCTGTGCCATAAAAGCGTGTGCGGCATTGTCTCCAGCTATTTCATTGCACATCTTGCATGTAATTGCTTAAAATTGACAGTCGTCTTGGGGTATTTTATGAACCAGTGACAGACCCCTCCAAGGGAAAAATGCACGCTGAATAACGGTCAGGCAGAGTGATTGTTCTTAAATTCCAAGGCTGGACGGCCTCTGTCCACCTGCCCGCTGACGGAGCAGATGATTTGCTGCCTTTGCTGTTGTCACCTCTGCCTCTGGGAGCAGCACGGCCCAGACACTGTCAGCTGGAAAGCTGTGTGTCCGTAAGATGCACAAGCACCTCACAGGCAGAGCCCCTACAATCAATTAGAGATGTGTTTTTTTGTTTTGTTTTGTTTTTTCCTGTACTTAAGGTGTCTTGAGCACAGATGTTCTTACAAGTCCATATTAATCCATATTTTTAAATGGGTGTTCTCTATATTCCTGTGATTGGAAACATTTCGCTGTGTTTGTGCGAATAGTCTGTTTTAAGCTGGGCAAGAGACATACTCTGTTTTGCGAAAGATCACGCTACGTAAGAAAACCATAAAACTCTTCTAAAATGGATGAAAACCCAATTAAAAACACTTAAAATCACTGTTCTGTACTTGGAGATGTGATCACTCTTGATTAAGAGATTTTCCCCTGTGGACAAGACAGCCTGACAAACCTTGGAGCTGCTGAAAGTCAGGGTCTTGTGTCAGTGGCTTTCACGCTGTTGTGTGCCGTGCCTTCTTCCCGACAAGCAGCAATACAGATGCAGACAGGCAGAGATCTGCATGATGACGTGAAATCTGGTTTGGGTTTATCACTTTTACAGCTACTGACTACAAGGGACGTTAGTCGTTTGCCACAAGATATAATATTGTAATGCTATTTTTCTTTTATTGATTTAACCTGGTCTTCAAGAGACTGGAATAGAAAATTGCATTTAAAAGATGAGTGCAAAAATAGATCTACAGGATGCGTTGCATCTTAGATGGCAACCTGACCCCTATGATTGCATTTTGTTATGCTCAGTATCTGGGCTATATTTTGTAGGCCAAGTTTTGCTAACAAAAAAAAAAAAAAAAAAATTTACCATAGAAGAGCATATACAAGAATAAGTTGAAGAGTATTATATAGTAAAAGCTCAAAACCTTACATTATATTGCAATTTAAGTGGACTGATTTTGCTGCTATTTAACATTTTGCATGCTGTGTGGCAGTATGTGGCACAAATTACATATATTCCACATTAGTAAGCTTCTGGGTAAAATTTTTGAGAGTGCCCAACTGCCTGAGACACTGGCATCCAATTTTTCTAATTCCAGGTGTTGTGTGGTACACAGGTGAATTGGTTTTTCTCCTGTAAGAGTGTATAGCTGTCGTCTATTAAAAGTGATAAATTGTAGCTAAACTCTAAGATGAGGAAAGGCCAGTACAGTAACCGAAATACTTTCAAGCACAGGATAGGTAAGGCAGATGTGGAATAGACATAACCACCTCATTAAATCACTAACAGCAAGAGGAGCAGCCCATCTGCAGGCTCATCTGAATGGCAACCTTTTGCCAAAGTCTGGGGAGATACCTATCTATTTTTTGCATACACACATACATACGTTTCTTGGCTAGATGATGTTGTAGATTCATTATTTACAGTATTTTATTATTAAATACTAACAGCTTCTGGGAAGGCAACAACTTCTGCTAGCATTTTGCTAAATCATTTGTGGTCTTTCCCTATAAAGCAGGAAAACAGACCTGTAGAACATCTTTTATTCTATCGTCTGAAATTCTGTGTGATTTTTTTTACCATTCACTCCTTTTATCTGTGAGAAGAGATCGAGTTCTTTGATATTTTATTTAGATTGCATTGCACGTTTGGAAGCGAGCCGTTTGGGCTGATTACGCGTGTGCGTGCCGTAGGACCACTGCCGCTCACCTCGGGTGTCTTCCAGCTCGCGGTGGAGCCAGCGCCCGCCGTGCAGCAGAGCTGTAACCGGGACAATCCGAGTCCGGGATGAGAGGGATATCTGACTATGCATGTGTACCTGACTGAATTCCAGAGGGCTGGGGATTCAGCATATCAGAGATTTTCCCTCTGTAAAGTTCCTTGCCCAGGCAGTTAGCAGCATGTGAACTCCAGGGCATCATGTGCTATGTGTGTAAATTCACATTTGATTGCTGAGGTCACCAAAGCTGCTCGTGGAAGGCAGGGAGCGGCTTCCCCCCCCCGAACCCAGCCTCAGGTGCAGCGAGGGCAGCTGCCTGCCCCCGGGAGCCTCCTGAGCACGGTGAGCTCTGCAGCCCTGGCGTTTCACTGCCGGAGGCAGAATTTAACTCTCACTTCGCGAGGAGGATCCTGGCACAGAACTTCACAGCTAACTGACGAATGGTCATCGGGTCCTTCCCAAACGCCTGCTGGAAGCTGCCACGGCAAGCACAGAGTTATCTTAACTTTGCCTCGCTCACATGAAGCTTTTTGTCTTGAGTTATGGTGGTGGCTTGCACAAAAGCAAAGACACCGTAGTGTTTTCATTTATATCTTTCCCTGCCGATAGGACTGGGTGAGGAAAATAGTCACGGCCATCTAAAATATGCCTCCTCTGTGTCCCTCGACAATTGTATCTGGCCTTCAGAACCCCATTACACTAAGCCACTGTGACGGCTCATGAGGGAGAACGCTGTCCAGAAATGCAGGACAGGAGACGTCCTGCTGGCACGCTGTGTTCTGGGGCATCCTGCCCCAGCTCTGGTGCCAACCTGCGAGAAGGAGGCGGCTCTGCACGGTTGGGCAGCGAGCCCGAGGCCAGCCCGGGCTGCGGGGCCACACCGAGGCCCGGTCCCACCCGCTCAGCCAGCGCTGCCCGGGGCCTCCCGCTCCTTACTGTGCTGCACGAGTGCTGTTGGCATTCACGTGTGTTGAGCTGCCCGATACCGTAAACCGAGCTCAGCAGAGGTGCTGCTACGGCCCAGCAGCTGCGCGGGGTGCTGCGGTCTGCCTGCGTGCCCTCAGGGCCGAGGGTTTCATTGCCTGCGCGCCTGGCTATGCATATTTCCTACAAAATTCCGCAAGTTCTTGTCTGACGCGGTTTTAGTCAGCAACGTTTTCCATCATAAGCATTTCACATTGCAGATAAAGCATTCAGTATGCACACATGTTCAGATAAATGCCCTTTCTCTGTTTGTGATGATTTAATGGGTGGATTTAATTTATTGTACAGACAAGTGCTGTAGGTAGTAGAAGTGCTGTCTGCCCACACTGTTTTGATATTGCCAGGGAAGCAGTTATTAATGGCTACACACAAATTCTATCCAACAGTTTTCTTAAATGCCTTAGCTATAGCGCATCTAATACTGAGAGCTGGAGATCTCCGCTCTTCGCAGGATGTCCAAAGAAAGCAACAGTAAACATGGAAGATGAGATACAGCGCTGTGCAGGACCTAGAGCTAGAGGGCATCTCTTGCCATAATGGCTTTCCCATACAAGTAGTGCACAACATGTCTCCCAAATTACTCCCCTGCCTATTTGAATCCGCAGAGCCCTGTTTCACTGTCACCAACACTCGTTGTTCGCTGGTGTAGCCCACTGAGTGTCATGAAGTTACTCCTGATACACATTGTGATCAGAGTGGGCAGAGCCATTAAAAATTATTCACATAGATGAGACTGCAAGAGGCTGTCAAAGTTGTCAGTAAACAGCCCCAGAAGGAAGCGTGCAGCTGCAGCCTCGTCCGAGCAGCAGGTTTTATGTGCCGCAGCAATGAACGAACCACGCTGGACACAGCTAACGAGGGAGCTACAGACGCCTCATTTGTTTCTGACAAAAATGAATCGTAAAAGCTGCTGAAATTCATTTTCAGTTCACAGTACATTTGGTACATTTGGTGCCAGACTCTCATGCTGCAGTCATGCGAATATATACTGACACGTACAAGTGAGCTGTGTGCATGTTTATTTACCCTGTGATGTGCACTTGCATGCATAGGTTTAAATATATATATTTTTAAAGACTGAACACCTGTTTTCTCCTCAAAATTCTTTATCTGCCACCAAAGTAGCAATTATTTTTTACTGTGAAGTTCAGACGTTTTCCTCCCCTTTTCCTCTTGAAACATATTCCAGCTCTGCTCAGATGAGAACAGAGAAAGGATGGACAGTGGCAGTGTCTGAGAGCAGCACAACTACAGGAGCTGAGCACTTCTAACACTTCAGTGTCTGCTGAAAATCTTTTGCTGGCTAAAAGGAAATGGTAAAAATAAATACAAGTGTTACTACATGGAAGACAAAATTGAGATTTAAAGATTTTTCTTTCAACATCTGTAGATCTAGTCTCCTTTTCTGAAATCCCATTTTCTCCTTTCTTTTCCCATCTGACAGAATTGGAAATTATGTTGAGTGTGTGGACACATGATGGACTATTCCTTACAGACTAGATATTTGAAGACTCCTACCTTTCTGGGTAATAAATTGCCCACAAGATCTGTCACAGGACAGTGTGGATGTGAGATTTCCTCTGGGCCATTTGTCAAGACCTCTAAATTGTCATCTGACCTGACATGTCTTCTCAGGCCACAAAAGTAAGTGTGGAGTTTAAATGGAGATCCATGGAGATAATGCATCTCAGGAGCATTTTGTTCATAGAATCATAGAATAATTGTGGCTGGAGAGGACGTTACCCTGTCTAGCTCTGTGTTGTCTCACATGGAGGGTAGAACAGTCCTATGCTAACACCAAAGCAAAGGTGTTAGGATGTGTGTTTTAACTAGCCATGTTAGCGTGCATCCTTGTTTGCATCTGAATTTGTAAAGAACGGTCAAACCTGGAAAGTAGCATCTACCATTTGTTGCTTTTCTGATCCATCAATTTATGGCTTTTTTTTTTTCACCAAGAAGTACGAAACAAAGCATTCCAGCCTTGTCATCTACACCTTCAAGAAAGAATGTGACAGTGACTTTGCTCTTGAGCTACAGATACCTTTTCTGTCTGTAAACCGAAGTAGCTGTTTACCTACACTTTATCTATTCTGAAGGCTTTCCCTAGACTGGAAATCAAGCTTGTTCAATAGAGCTCATTAGGTAATGAGCTTATTCACTAAGCTCATTAGTGGTGGAATTCATCCTGCTCAGCCCTCTGCAGCCCAAATCTTGTATACCCTCAGCCCAGCTTACTACTTGTTTCTACCCTTAGCAAGAGAGGTGACTTTTACCTAATTTGATCCATTTTGCATGTTTTCATTCAACAACTGCCTTGCTGAATGAATGTTTCTATTATTTAATCTGGCCTGCTATTCCTCTGTAGCAGAAAAATATCTAAAAGGGCTGAAGTCTTTGCATGCAGCGTGCCAAGGCTAGAATATCATGCCAGCTCATTTCATGAACTGAAGCTGAGTGTCTGACTCAGTAGGACTCATCCTATTACATGATGGATGCTCCCTGGATTGACGAACAGACGGTTAGGCAGATGTAAGTAGGCAGGAAAACGAAAGAGGCACCAAGTAGAAGTTGTGATTGCCTCCTGTGAGCTGACCGTGATTGCCCATCTGTACACAATCTAGTGGTCTTGCAGGAAGTTTCAAAGCAC
This sequence comes from Anseranas semipalmata, assembly GCA_013399115.1. Taxonomy (NCBI): domain Eukaryota; kingdom Metazoa; phylum Chordata; class Aves; order Anseriformes; family Anseranatidae; genus Anseranas; species Anseranas semipalmata. Next base: position 1,036,042 of record VXAA01006834.1, on the reverse strand, counting down.
ACACATACACAGCAGAAGCTAGGGATTTCATATTTTGGTTAATTATGCAGAGATCAGAGAGTGAGCTTGATAAAAAGGATATCTCACAGGTGCAAAGCTGGGTGGGAGACGGGCTTTTAAATCTTTCTGAACCAACAGCACAACTGAAATGTGTGGCAGCGAAGGATGTGTGTTGGCAATAATGCTTCATTGATTCATGTTCAAAGTGGTAAATTTAAGTCCTGTTTCCACTCATTTCAGGCACTGATTACTAGAAAAAGGCTCTCATACAGTGGAGTAACAGAGGTGTCAGAGTCTGTTAAATCGACAACAGCCTACATCTATCTTCCCTCTGAAGAGTCAGAAAGAAGCAATTGAAGCTCTTCTTAGTTTAATATTGATGACAAAGGGCCTAGAAAGTATTGATACCTCAAAAGATCCTAAAACAGGGATATAACTGAAAATGAGCTCTGAAATCAAATGCAGGGAAAGAATAAGTTTGTATCTGCATTAGCAGGTTGTGTGGCTCAACAGGAGCTGAGCTCTAGAGTGGAAGGACCCAGCATCCGTACCGTGCACACCTCAGGGAGGGTTAATTTTAGACTAGGCCTAGTTGGGTTCGTGGACTGAGCACCCATTAGCAGTAAGAGCACTTTAGGCACGTTCCTTCAGTGCATCTTGCAGTTGTATTTCATCCAGCAGGGATGCCGTTTGCATGCTCTGAAACCTCTTTGCTCTCTGAGCCAAAGTGCAGTAAGGACAGGATGGTTGAGAGTTTGCTTTCAGAGGGTGCTCCTGATCCAAACTCAGATGCTGATGTGGAGGGACTGTAGGATAAAGCAGCTCAGAACAGCTTTCTCTCATTTTAGCTTTCCTTTTGAAGATAGCTTACTTCTGCCAAGCATTAGGTTGCAAGAATAGCTGGCTTGTATTATCCTTTTCAATTGAAAAATAATGTGTTATTTTTGTTCTTATTATGGTGACTAATTAATATTTAAGGAGGATGGCTCCCTTGTGCTACAGCTCATACAAACGTAGAAGAAAGTGTGTACTGTTGATGACATGTTGTCTTCAAATTATACACCAAAAGTGCATGTAGAGTATGCTGACATGGAAGTGAGGACTGTGGCAACCGGGTGAGAAAATAAGCAGCATAAACTAGTAAGAAGTGTTTTCCTTAGTACAGAGAAGAAATAAAGGGGCTGTCTAGTCGTGGGGTGAAATCTTGTTATCTCAGAACTGTGCATTTAAATATTAAAGGCTGAAAGCGAATGAAGATTTTATCATCTGCTGTTTTCACGTCTGATGTGAAACCCCGTATCTCAGGCAAGATGAGAAAAGCAGCAGCACTTTGTGTCTTTGAGATGGCAAAGGGCAATCACGTGTACAGAAAGAATAAAGCACTAGGTACCTGAAAAATAATTACCTGTAATGAAAAGCTAAGGGTACTTCAGAACGCTGAGGACGTGTTGTTTGATTAACAGGAGCTGTTAAGAAGTGAGCCCGGCAGCTCTCGCTCCTGCCTGCTGCAAGGCAGACTGGTGAGGTTCACCGTGCCGCCGCGCCGCCGCTGTCGTGCTGCCCCAGCAGCGTTCGGCCACCAGCAGCTGCGCACCCCGTGAGTGTAAGACTTACTGCTTGAGTTATTTGACCTTGTTGTTAGGAGACTCCACAGCACCGTTGCACCGAGACAGACCTCTGCATCTCTGTGTTTAAGCTTAGGTTTCAGGGGCACTCAGCTTGATTCTGCAGGGCTACTCTCTTCAGAAGCAAACAGTCCTTCTCAAGGGCTTTCTGGGGACGTACATCAGCCAAATTTTGCAAAGTCCTGAGGGCAAAAAGCTAAAGCTGATCTGTGTTTTAATTTTGCTGCAGATGGCAGGCCAAGATGAAAGCAGCAGGCTTCCCCAGGCGATCTGCTCAATGGCTCTCTTGAATCCTCACGGTGAAGAGCCTGCTCATAAAATGACTTTGAGTGGCTGCCCACTTTGGTTCTGTTGTTGTTGCAGAGGCTTTCATAGGTGAGAGAGAATTCATACGCAAAGTGCCACCCTCCATCGGGAAGAGCGACAGAACTGGCGCTGATGCCGCAGCGTTCGTCCTCAGACCCAAACCCTGCACAGCCCTGTGCAGAAAGTAAGGAAAAGTCCATAATGCAGAGACAGAACAAAAGAATGAAAGCACTAAAGAATGAGAGAAAGAAAGAGCCAGATACTCCAGCATCATTTCTCAGGCTGCAACCCAAAGCAAAAAGCCCATAAAGATTTGCACCTTTTAAAGAAGTAATGAATGTTTCCTCCTCTGGCAGGCAGTGATTTGACTTGCCACATGCGTCCTAGTAATTTCCCAGCAGGTTTTAATGTTGGAACAATGGCATTCTGCTAGATATTGATTTTAAAATAACTCTTCCACACTTGCTTGTAACCTTAAGAGGTGAATTACAGCCCTTGAATGTGCTCTAATGTAGCACTGGTAAATAGTTAAACAGACACGATCTGTTTCTGCGGGTATTGCCCGTCCAGGAGAAGGCAGAGAGCAGCTGAGCCCTGGCTCTCTCCCTGGTGATGCTCTGCACGCCCAGCGGTAAAACCCGTACCGCGCTGAGAGCAGGTCCCGCTGGGAGGAAATCCACCCCGTCTTCAGGGCACCTGTTTCGGGGTGTAAACCAGAGCGTCCTGCCCCTTGAGGCAGCAGAGGACTGCTGCCCCTCCGGCTTCCCGGCTTGGCACCCGGAGCGGTGGCTGCGGCCGGGCTCAGCCGGGGTTCTGTGCTGGATGTCGAAGCAGTGAGAGTGGGAGGGCAATGGAGAAATGACCTAATTGTGGCTCTTTTCTTCATCACTTTCTGCTGAGCCATGGTGCTCACCGTGGGACAGCCCCGGGGCTGCCAGACCCTGCTGCAAGCCTGCAGAGGGAACCAAGGCTTTTGGGCGGGTCCTCTCGCTGCCAGGGTCATGCCCAAAAGCCTGTTCTCAGAGCACTTCCCTGGGTAATGCAAAACCCAGCTGCTGGGCTCGGTGATCTCCATTTCTGAGGCTTGTGCTGCATTAAAAGTAAATAAACCTGCTCCGTCCTCTGATAACGTGCTGTGGCAGCTCCGTCCCTGTGCACTTCAGCATGGATTGGTACAAAGGGCAGGAAGACTCGGCCGGCACTAAGTGCCAGCAGGACTCAGCCTCCCCTGAAATCCCGCGGAACTGCCCAGGTAACAGCGGTGGTACCCGCGTAAGGGCTGCGGCACGGCTGAGGCTCTCCGCTGGAGACCCGAGCCCAGCTGTAAGCGCGATGGGTGCCGGGGAAGATTGCTGTTGGCACTAAGCTGAGAAAAGTTCCTCCGATTTTCTTACAGCTTTTTGTAACTTTTTTTTCAACGAGGGGGCCCTGCCTTGGTGCCCGGGACCCTTCTCTAGGAATAAAGCTGCTGTCGGTCACGGGTATTCCCCCCTTCTGTCTTCGGCTGCTCAGAATGTACAGATCCATTCAAAATAGCAATTAAAAATGTCTTGTATTGTTTCCTTGATATTAAAGTGGGCCAGGAGTTTCATTTCGCATTTTGGGTGTCCCATGCTAACCCCACTCCGAGTAACAAAGTCTAAGCGAGCACGCTGGCTACGACCATCCGCGCAGACGCAGGGCGGCCACTGGTAGCCACCAGCACGGGGCATTCGCCTCAGCCACAGTGCGAGCACACGGGCTGCAGAGACTCAGAAATCCCCTCCGCACTGCCAGGGGAAGCTGTGCCTGTGCTAGCAATCACGCCGAAAAGTGATTCCGAGTGTATGGACTGTAATCAGCTAAGAGACGTAATCAGTTTTGGCTAATTTGTTGCAGGGCCTTTAACTTCCCCTTTCACTGCTTTCATACTGACAGTGGCTACTCTGTCCCTTATTTTCAGCTGATCAATGTAAACTAATTACATTTACTGGGTCAGCGCTGTTATGAAATTATCATTTTATGAGACTAAAAATAACTCAGATCCAAGTAAGCAAGCCAATCTCTTCCCTTCATCTCCAGTGAAAATACAATGTTATCTGCAATCTGCGTTTCTCAGGCACTCACTATGATGCAGGCTGGAAAGGGAAAAAAAAGAAAGAGAAGCTAAGCAAAAATTCTTAATTCAGTTCTAGAGATGCATCTCTGCCAAGGTTCCTGTTGGTAAACTTAGTAGGCATGTTACAATTTTAGCCAGTACCATTACTCGACATTATACAAAATAATTTACTTCTCACACAATGACTTTACCTTAAAGGAAAGTTATTTTGTCTTGCCTATTAAAAATAGGATGTGTGCAGATATGTACGATCGTTACAAATATCCAAAGCCACAAAAAGTCTAAGGACAGATAAATTCCAGTTTTTGTTTTTTTTAAGAGAGAAAAATCCAGTGAATTCCACTTCGCATGAGAATGAATAAAGGTATTTTAATACTTCTGGGGTTCTGGTGAATACAAATAGCTCAAAAATGAGATGCTTGCCTGAGATTTACGTCAAGATAGTGAAGGGAAAAGGTTCCGTCTGTAGTTTCTGATACAAAGACATTTCGCACACAATATCTGTAAATCCATTAGGGGAAGAAAATTGATACACATTTCATATAAGATGAAGCTGGAGTCAAGAGAATGAAAGCTCAGGAAAATGGCTTCTTTGTGTAGCTCCATCAATTCATTGTTTGATTGGACTTTCTGTATATTAAATTCAAGCTATTCTCTGGCCTGTGGATATAAGAATTGTTGACTGTGTAGGAAGTGGTGAGAGTGATGAAATTTTAGCGCCTTGCTTTACAAAGGAAATATCCCACATCTCATCCATCTTTCCCTGATGATGTTAAATATGCAAAGTAGCATTTCTATTAAAGCAATTTTTCTGATTCAGTTTCATGGCAGTTACTGAAGTAGTGACACGCAAAATGTGATTACTGGGCCAAGCTGCAATCTTTCCGGAGAACCCGGAATGGCAGCGCTCCAGAGATGATTTATTGTTTGCCTTACTTTGCAAACTCCTCTTAGTTTGCATGAAGGAGGGTGAATGAAGGTTACTATCAGCTTGAGTGGTTTCGGTACTTTGCATGGGAGAAATACCTGCGAAGAGATCTCTGTTCGCGCGGTAGCTGGCAGCCCTTGCGAGCAATGTGGTCACCATGCAGCAAGCCTGTGCTAGGCCAGCTGTCAACGGTTTGGCAGTAAGTGTTTCACATCCTGTTCTGCAGCTTAAATTTCATCCCATTCCCTCTCCAGGATTGAAAACCAATGAAAAGAAAGCCCAAGAAATCAACAAAACAAATAACGATGTTTCTTTCAGAAATGGTTGATCAACTGTCAGTTCTCTCTCCCTCCTCCGCCCCACATTTTGCAGAACCACAGGTACCAGCTTGAGTAACTCGAATAAACCAAAACAGACCCCTGCCCCCACATCCCAGCTTTCTAAGCACTCAGATAATAAAAAGTGCCAGAAAGCCCCAATCCCACCCCAGATCAGGCTGCTGACATAGCTAGGCCGGCACATCTGTTTTATTGTCTTCCTCGTGTTAACCTGGTTCCTTGCATAAATCCTATAGGTAGGTCTGTGTTGTCCTAGTGCGTTGGGGTGTATCTTTCCAACTCATTGACCCATGCAGCCGAATCGTAAAGCCAGATAGGGATCCTGAAACCAGTATGTTGTTGCAAATTGTAAGGTTGGACAGAAGATAGAGATTCTCCTAGGACCACCGTCAGGGTGGTGAGCTGTGGGAGCTCAGCCTTCCTTAGGCAACAGAAAATCACGCAGCACATCCTTAAGCTAAACCCAGACCAAATCCATCAAAAATCTCTGCTCGTTGCGCCCCAGAACTGCTGGTTTCCTGTCACCAGTGGCCCAGAGATCTCCGTGACAGCTCACCCTCCGTGGTCGCAGCACGCTCTAAAACACCGCGGTGGCCGGGCTGGGGGCTGCTGGGGCTGCGGGCTTCAGGGCCAGGGTAGGGCTTGGGCAGCCCCCGGCCAGGAGCCGGCTGTGACCCTCTGGTGGCCCTCGGGAAGCGCCCCGTGGCTCACCAGGGCATGGGCAGATGTGGTGCTGCAGATTTCACAGCTACGATTCGGTGCCTACGATGCGGGTCGCAGGTGCTGCCCGAGAGCCCAAAACATACTGCTGTTGTCAGGTGAAATGAAAACAGCTATAAAAAGCTTAGAAAAATACGTGCTCTGGGCAAAAATGGTACGGGCGTTAGCAGCAGGAGAGAGGTCTGGCACCGCAGCCTTGCTCGTAATGCGTGTCAGTGGGCAAAGAAACATGAGGCTGGCCCATCCAAAATCACACGCTATTTAAAAGTAAATAAAAACAACATGCTGGTAAGAAAGTAACGACATTTCTGATAATTGAACTGTCTCAATATAGATGTAAAGCTGATGGCTATTGCGTATCAAGTTAGCTAAAACCAGGAGGGGGACACATGCTCATGGCGGCAACCAGCAGCACGCTCCTCTGCTGGTGTTCCTGGGTGGGGGCCGGGGAGGGCAGCGCCTCCTGCAGGGATCTGAAAGGGCGGTGGCAAAACTGGTGTTTGTTTTACTGGTGCTTTAGACAAGGGCGAGAGAGAAGGTGGGTAGCTGGTGGCCTCTTGAGAAGAATATTTCTGCAGGAAGTGGATAGCTGATTTTGAATTAATTTTGAATAGTTGTTTCAGTAATTCAGATTGATTTAAGATGCACCCAAGAATAATGCTTTCATTATAAAACCTCCTGAGCAAAATTTAAATCGTGCTAAATTAAAAACAGCCTCTGTTAAACCAGGGCCGATGAGCACAGCAGAGGGATCAGAGATGCAGGGTCAGTATAATTTAATTCCTTTGCTTTGTTTCCCATTCCAGAAAACCTGTTGTACCTTTCTCCTTGGGTTGTTAGCTGCCTAAAGAGCTGGCAAGTTGTCCGTGATTTCCCAAAACTCTGCTCCCTGATTCGCGTAGCAGTGCCGCCAAAAGCAGCACTTACTCTGTTTTATGCGGTGCCTCACCTTCAAGAAGAAATGCATTTTTGTTGCTGTTCCTTTATGCGTCAATCTGGAAATTCAGTTGTATCTGTAGGAACCTGGCACAGCAGCACCTGACTCACGGCGTAGTAGGAGAGTTTGCAGTTGTGCGTTTCCAGGTCCAACCCTGTTTGTGGCGTTCCCGGGCAGACCATGCTCGTGCATGCGTGCTTCAGAAAGACAGGCAGCTTGCTGAGAAGCCCAGCAAAATCCCCGGGTGTATATATTGAATAGGAACCATGACTAAGACGCTCAGCAGCACGGCCAGCTACTTCTGGCTGAGAAGCGGCGGGGGAAGGTCCCGCTGTGCGGGGGCCGGGAAAGCGGAGCTGTGCTTCGCAGGGAACGGGCAAAGCCTTCAGCTGCTGTGAGCAAGCAGAGCTCCACCAAAACAAACAGGCTTTCACCGCAGTAAAACTGATGCAAAAGTGCAGAGAACCAGGACAATCAGTGTGATACTTATTTGGGGATGGTAGGAGAAAAAGCCTCAAAGTGAAATTCTGAGCAAGAAAGACAAAAATCTATTTAAAAATTTGAAGGATTTTCATTTTTGTTATTTGCTTCTGTGCCTTTTGCTCAAGGAAAAGCCCTTTTGGAAAATTCTGTATTATTTTTGTGTACAAGGCTACAGTATAGAGGCTAGCTCATACAAACTACCACAGCTTCCCTGGTTTCAACTGAATGAATTTAGTTTACACCAGCAAATATCTGGCTTAGATTTTTTATTTTAATTATTAACATTAGTCAACTGGAACATCTGTTAACGCTTTCCTAACGCTAGCCTTGTTTTTTCATTGTAAGTAAACTTTCCCTTTTGTATAAACTGAGCTAATTCTTTAATGTCTCAGTAACATGGGAAAAGTTATCCTACATATTACAGATCACTTTATAAAGCTCTCAGTCACAAGCAAGGAAATTACAGTGTCAGGGAAATGTTCAGTTATCTGGATTTAAATGTCTCAGGGTTCAAAACAAAAACATTTATACATGTGTGCATACATTTGAGCTACGAACCATTGCACTTTATAATTTCTTGTTTTAAATCCTGGCCACGTTTTTAAAGACAAATAGCAGATAATATTTAAGATGTTTATAAAAGCTCCAAGCACTGCTGCAGCTAGCCGGCAACTGCTAAATAGGCAACGTCTGATGTATTGAGAAGTGTGGTAGGGACTTTGGCTGCGTTTTTGGCAACCTCTGTGAGACGGGAATTGCCAGTGCTCTCATTAGGAACAAGATCCTTCCAAACCTACTTGAATGATTTCTGAGGAGAGAGAGAGATGAAATATTGCATGAAAATGCCAAAGGTTGTATGGGCATTGAAGGGGACCAGGGGATAACCACCCCCACCACACGGTGTGAGTCAGGAGGATGGAAGTGACCCGGGGCCAGGAGTTTCACCTCTGCCGCTCACCGATTCCAGCGCCGTGGGGCTGAGCCGGGGCGCGAGCTGCTGCCCTGGCCCGGGCCGGTGCCAGCATGCGGGCACCTGGGTGCACTGCTGCTGCGGCCGCATCCTGACAGCAGCCACCCCAGCGTGCCCCTGGGAGGGACCCAGAGAGCAGAAATCAGGATTTTGTAGCTCGTAGGAGCGACTTCTCCTCCAGCACAGGTTTGGGGCAGGCCAGCAGAGAGCGTGTGGCTTTTGGTGCTTGGATAGGAAAGTGCTGGCTACCTGATGAGTGCGGTCGTAGGCAGATAGGGCTTGGCAGAGAGCACAGGTGTCTCTCTGCAGGGTCTGGTGGTGCCCAGGTTTCTGAGCATCTCACAAGTCTGTGAGAAGGACAGCAACCTTAGCTGACAGGCTGTGCGCTAGAGACACCTACTTGCATTAAAATCCTGCAACAGAAAGTCCCAAATCAGTAATGCTAGCAGTTTAAGCTCTAAGGCTTTGATAGCGTTTTAAAGGTCCCTTTGCAATGAACTCTTACAAAGCTGTGTTTAAATGTCTGCTTTTTTGAAATTCTTGTCAACTCATTTAAAGCACTCATTCATCCGTAATTTCTATGATTGCAACAGACTGAGAACACTTTAAAGTCCTCAGGAGCACTCTGTTTTGTCTACCCATGTGTTCAGAAAGGAAAGGAACGATAACAAGACCAAGTCACTACACTGACAGGAGCAGAGACTTAATTGCACTCCAGAGCACATTCTGCATGTATTTTACAAAGAAGTTTTGTTCCCAGGCAACAACTGAGTGTTGCCTTGACCCTAACTTCCCTGTGACAAAGATATAACAATGTACGTGTGAATATGCATGGGTGTGCAGACAGAAAGATAGATGCAATCATTATTAAACAGAAACCAGAAAATCTTTCGGTGACTATGACAAACATCTACATTCTCATTTAATGAAGAAATTCAGACTTGCAGTTGTCATATGCTCAGATTCTGTGCCTTTCTGACAGCTGAATTATGATTTTAATAATTTAAAAGTGCTACTGTGAGCCTGGTCATGCCTAAGAGGCACAGAGAAGTGTTTAAAATCAAAAGCAGCTTAGAGAAAAAGTGGTCATTGTATTACAGGAATGAGAATTGTCTACATCTGAGTATTAAACTGTGTGAACTCTCCAGTGGGAAAACTCCTTGCAAAGTAACTGTAAAGTTTGTGTGTTATTCTGATGGATGGAATTATGAGATTGCCTACGTTCTTTTGGGTAACCCTGTCAGGGTGAGGGTTTGGTCATTCTTACAAAGGTTCTATCCAGAGAAACAGAAGCTCAAATCTATAATTTCAGTAGAAATATCTGTAAGACGGAAATGAAATAGAAGGAAAAGAATAGTTTCACATTTCTCTTGCTTTGACTATATCATTACCTCTGTACCTGCCCATAGGAGTGTTTGAAATTCTACTGCAGCCGCTATAGCATACTCCTGTTATTTTTTAAACTCACCACTAAACACAGACAAGAAGCCCATTCCTTGTTAAATTAAGTAAAAAACCAAAACATGTCCTGGAGATCACTGAGCATCTTCAGGAGCATAGCAACGCACAGTATCCATTTGAATTCAGCAAATCTGTAATTCCTGGCATGTCAAACAGAGAAACTGTGACCGACATTGCAAAAAGAGACAAAATATACAGCAGCGATTCTGTGTAAAATCTATGGCTCTAATGAATGTCTGAAAAAAACACAAGCTCTAGTTGCCAACTCCCTTCTACTCATGTTATCTTTTCTCTCCTTCAAAATGAGTGCAAAACAGGACCTACGACTGCACAGCCGTGCTTCCCCTGCCTTCATTTACCATTGTGCCCAGCACTTGTCAAGTGGGTTTAAGTACTTTTCTGTTTTATTCAAGTTTTCATAAGCATAAATTTCAGAAGTTGTCAAAGGCAAAGAACAAGCAAGTCCTTAACAATTCCAGTCCTTTTGGAACATGCACCCAGAAAAATGCTTAGGAATAACTGAAGTCAAGCTCCTAGTACATGCTTGCCTGCTGCTCAGAAAAAGAAAAAGTAATACTCACCCAAGTGTTGTCATGGTTACAATAGTGTACCAAAAGGAAGCAGGAATACTGGTGAATTTGCTCGCTGAGGACCCTTTCTCTGCATAAAACATCACAGTTGCAAAGATGATAATTGCCATAGTGAGGGAAAAGAGGAGAAAGCCAAGCTCGGAGGCACAGCTCTTCAAAGTGTAGCCCAAGATTCTTAAGCCTTGGGAATGGCGAGAGAACTTGAAAATCCTGAAAACCCTAAAAACCCTTAGTGTCACAAAGGCTCCACTGACATCCTCGTTGTTGGTCATCACCAAGCCAATGTAGTATGGCATGATGGCCACCACGTCAATGATGCTCATCACGCTTCTGATGAACCTGTAGCGACTTGGGGCCGCAAAGAGTCTCAACAGATACTCAACTGTGAAAATCATCACACAAGCCGTGTCCAAGCAAAAGAAAGCCACAGCATATCTCTCCCCACATGGAAGCTCCTTGTTTCCAGGCACCGTGCCACAAGGGACAGTTTCCACGACATTAGTGATCACAGAGACGGCAATAAAGAAACCGGTGACGTAGTAAAAGACTAAGGCTAAGGTGCTGGTGTGGGGGTTCTCGAAGGCTCGCCACATGGTCTGCCGGAAGCTCAGGGATGGCATGGACCCTTCTTGGTTGTTCTCCGAGTCATTGTCATCCATCAGCCGCTCTGCATTCTCCCGCTTTCTGTCTTTGTACTCTTCATAGCAGCAGTCCCCAATGATTTCAGGGAGGATCCCATAGAAGGCAAGCTCTTCGTCGTAGGCAGAGATGCACTCGTACCTGGGATAGTGCAGCTTGCCAGTTCTATAAAAATTTAAGATGCACCTAAAGACCTCAGGGTCCCGGTCAAAGAAGTACTCCTTAGTGTCTTCATTGAAGAAGAACTCCTTCTCGGTGCTGCCCAGCAGAGTGTCCGGGTACCTCTCAAGTGTAGTCCTCCAGGTCTGGAAACGCCTGCCACTCACATTGAGAATGATCAGCTCGTCCTGCCTCTTGTTTTTCTCTGTTGGAGCCAGTGGCATGGGGCAGTTGGCCACTGGCATCCATCCTATGGCAGCTGCCCTGGCGAAGGGCAACCACGCTGCTACTCCTGCTGCCATGCTGACCGCCGGCCTTGCTACTGGAGACGATGCTTAGGCTGCTTCTGAGACCTGTCCAAAGTCAGATCAGTTCCATCTAAAATACAGAACAAAATACAAACACAACACAAAGTCAAGCAGGGTGTCTTGCTCCGTTGTGTTAAAGAGTTATAGATCAGTGTGTACACAAGAATTTAAAACAACCGGCTTGCCCTCGCCTCCTGTTTGAAGAATGCTGTTAGACAAGGCACATGATAATCAGCTCAGTGAGGTTATGGCATTATTATGGATTGAAATTTTGAATAGCAAATGATTCCTCATTAAAAGCATTTTAAAAGTAGCATAAACACAGTAATTTATATTTGCTTCCTTACAAACAAGACTAATCCGTAATTCCCCAGGTGTAAGTCTCGTGCTCATCCATTTAACTACAGCTGTCAAGAAAGAGCTGGGAGCTCCAGTGAAATCAGCTTGCAGTTCACCCAACGAAATTGTATGTCATGAAAAGCCACTAATGGACTGAGCTGGGTTTCCAATCTTCAGAAAGTTCAATATGTAATGAATCTGAACATTGTCAGTCGAAAGAAGCACAAAATCTTCCCTGGTTTTCATTATTTTTCTTCCACCTTTAATTAAAGACCTGGGCTCAGCAGCAGTTTTTTACTGGTCTCTTGGATTTAGAGATGTGTTTCACTGTTGTGAAATCTTGCATCCCTCCACTGGACCAGAGGAAAAATCTGACTTTTGCAGGGACGTTGCTCAGAATATCTGAGCAACAGGTGTGAAAGTTTACGGCTCGTCCAGTAGGTGTGTTTTAGGTGAAGACCGTGCACCCTGGATTATGCTACCAGCTCAGTACCCAGAAAATCAGAACGGGGAAGCTCCAAACCTGGACAGCTTTCTTCCAGCAGGAAGATACCTTGGTTGTTTCCTAGCAGGCAGAGACAGAAGTCCTTCAGCCTAAGAACTGAAGGACTACTAGGCTGAAGTGAAATACGTTCACTGCGCTCTTGATTTTTAGATGAAAAATGTCTCAAGTTGTCCGGATTCTCAGCCACTGGAAACCAAGATTCTCTTGAAATTACAGTGCTTATTGGTTCTGATCTGGCCATGAATTTTCTCTTACTTTTTGGTCTTTGGTGAGAGTTCTTACAATATTTAACTTTTGTTTTAACTTATATTTACTTTTACTTCCCTAATGTTTTTCTAACTCTACCATAAAATTATCTGGAGAACGGTACCATTATCATATAAGATGCATTAGGGGCCCTATCAAAAGTCAATTTATCAATGGAGATTCCATTGATTCCACTGACTCAGGCCCTCAAAGCCTAATTATATCCTCTACATGGTAGCCTTCTATGCAGTTTTACTCTGAACTTTTTTAATTATATGAAAGCTGCCATTCCAGCCAGTAAGGCTGCAGCATTATTGATTTCAACAGCCATCAAAATACTGAATAAAAAATGACGGAATCAATCTGTGGTGCAAATGACTGAACTGCTCCCAGAAATGCTCTTCCTCTTCAGGGCACATTAACATTCATCACCTTAATGTGGAGCATCTTTCTGTGCAATTTTACTATCTAAAGGACAACTGAAATCCCTCGTGCAAGCATCTTACTGCTGCTGCAAGAGGTTTTGTAATTATGAAGCATATAATAATCCATAGTGATGTTTATCCCAAGGAGACACTTTTCTTATATACCAAGCCAACATCCCACCATATTCTGCTATAAAGGATTGTTCCATATTACTATGCACTATTTTTTCTCTTCTCCTAAAGAGTGAATTTATGGCATTAATAGTGCCAGACTGACAGCCCTGGAGACCGGAGTCCTTTGTCCATGGAAGAGGCAGAGCACAGCACTGCGAACTTTCTCTGCGCTACTTTGAAAATATGCCCGAGTCTTTAGCTGGAAGGCAATCTCCAGGGGCTCAGGCAGCAGAGCTGCCGACTGCTTTTAGCAGCAGCAGTGGATCTTTTAACTTCCATGAAACACTGCGCTAGGACCAGGACTGCAAAACAGGAGGCAGCAAAATGACAAGCCTTTCATTCATTACCCACCAAATATACACAGGCAAATAACCAAGAGACGAAGATAATGCATCCTGTCCCTAACTTCCCTGCTGGTAAACTGTCTTCTGTGCTTTTTAATTTCAATTAGCGACACCACCACAGCCATTCTACCAGGACTGATTGGTGATGTACAGTGACCTGAGCAGCTACGATAACACTGGATCCTCATCTTCCCTGATTTCTCTGGGGAACCTTATTAGAAATCTCTTCTGGACTTATAACTTTGGTTGTAAATTCCAGGTTACCTACATTAGCTGCTGAGGCACTATAAATACTTCACATATAATTGTTCTAATAAAGCACCGGTAACTCATAAGTGACTTACACATTTTAAAATCATTTTTTAAAGATAAAATGGGTCTTTCTATGCTAGCAGTATATGTGGTAAAGCTATAAATATCTCAGCTATGAAATGGACAGGAGGTTGAAACAGAAAGAGAAGGGTATTCTTCCATAGAAGTTTAGTTCCCATTTCTCTGTAACAAAGAAATGCAGCTGGTTAAGAAAACTTAGTGCTTCATTTTCAAAGTTGCATTAATCTGTCCCTTTTGATCCTCAAAATACTCAAAAAGACAGCTTTTTTCAGCTGTTGGGTGTCTGTAAGGAAGAACTGAGAGGGAGAAGAATAATCAAATCTCTTATCACAAAGGTCTTGCTTTTTCTTGTTCATGAATCTTTAGAACTGCACCCTGCCCCGAAAGAAGAGACAGAAAATGAAGAGAGAGGTAGGACTGGATTGGTAATTCAGAGCTGCACAAACCACGCTAGGTACACCAACAACAACAAAAAAAAAGTTAAATAATTTATCTATAAAATCTGTAAAGAAGCCTCCTTTTCTGCACACCAAGCCTGGGTTTTGGTAACTGCTAACCATTCTCTTTCGGCTGGAAAGCAATTGGCTGGGCTCAAAACGTATCGCACAGTCGACAGAGTCTCTTCAGCTCGCACAGGGAACAGACACGCTTCAATTCTAACGAGTGTGTATTTGCCTACACACACATTTCCAATTTTAATTACTGTAATTTCCACATGTAATTTGGAAGGAACTAGTTAACAAAAGATCAGTAGCCTGTTGATGACATTTAGAAGACCTGGTACACAAAATAATTTGCCTCCTTCTGACTTAAAGAAAAGTCAGCATCTGTGGAGAAAATGCTCTCTTCTCTGGATGATCTGGCACAAGAGCCTGGGGCTCGACCCCTCCGGCTCCCCAGGACTCCGACCCCGGCTGCGCGCCTCCGACCACCTCTGGCTGTCGCCGCGCCAGCTGGCTTCCCCAGCACCGTGGTTTGATCCCAGCTTCAAAACAAAAACCTGGCATGCACTGCTAGATCAATACAGCTCTGGAGGAAAACTTCAGAGAACAGTCATTTCTATTTACCCGAAGGGTCAAGAAATAAACGATGGATTCTTACCACATTAACTTCCACTGGCAATGCCATACTTAATAAGTATCTCTTCATAAGCTCACAAAACCAGAAACAAAACAAAAATCTCATGGTGTCTCCCTTTCTGGAAGCAGACCGGGATGATTTAAAACGTGACGGATAACCATGTTGTGAGTTTGCTGATGAGACACAATGCTAACGGGAGCGAAGAGCCTTGAGATCATTCGTTCTCTCCTTTTCTATCCTGTGTTGGGTCAGGCTCAGACAGCAACGATGCTCTTGCTTAAAAGCAAGGCATGTCAGTCAGAGCTGCAATGTCCTCTTTCGGTCACGTATTCCTTTCCCTTCAGTCACATCAGATAATAAAACTTTCTGCAACGCGTTCACTCCCTCAGCCAGCTGGAGAGATTTGGGAGCAAAAGCAACAGGCTCCGAACAAAAGCAGGCAGGCTTCCCCCTCCCCGTCAGCCCCCTCCTGCAGGCTCGCAGCAGTGCCTTACCTGGCGAGGAACCGCTCAGCGCCCCAGAGCAGGGCCAGATCTGGGGAGCTGAAGGAAGGGGGAGCAGCCGCTCCTCTGGCTACGAGGTGAACTGCGCTGCCTGCCTCTCGCCTCCCTCTCTAAATGCAGTCAGGAGCAATCAGAAAACGCGATCATCGCTGTGAAAGTATGGGGAGAGATGACTAAACAGCTTCTCCCTCGCCACCGCCGGGACCGAGCCTCTCCCTGCCCTCGCCCGC
>VXAA01006834.1:975049-1018871 GCA_013399115.1 Anseranas semipalmata | reverse complement strand
GGGAGGGGTCCGTGGGGCGCGGTGCCCCCGGCGGGAGCCAGCGGGCCCCCGGCTGTGCCCCTCCTGGCGCGGAAACGGGGCTGGGGGGGAGGCTGCTGCGCCTCCTGTTTTGAAACGGGGGCTTTGCAAAGCCACCACTGGGCGCGGGCAGTTTTCCAGGTGTTTTGTGAGCCTGTGTTATAACAAGCCTTTTTTTTCTGAAAGCTCTTATACCAAGGCCTTATTCTCCTTTGAAACACACACACACGCACACGAACAAAACCAAGCAAGCAAGCAACCAACGAAAACAAACAACAAATCCTCAGACACTTAACACTCCGATTGACTAGTTTGGAAAATATCATCTGGAAGCTGATACCAGAGCCCTGATCCAGCCAGTCCTCTGTCGCAGCATCTGCTTATCCCCGATAATTCACTGCAAGTATTATCAAAGAAAAATCGTTTCTGAGTGTCAGGTCATGGGTAATCCTCCCCCAGAACAGTTCCCCAACAATATTTGTAAGCTGCCTCGCGGTGCCTTCAGACTAGGCGATGAGGTTGCACAAATGCTGCATATTATGCTCTTTGGAATATGGATACTAATCGTTGCACATGAATAGCTGTGTACAAAGTGAGTCCTGAAACTTCCATGAGAAACTTTCAGTGGCTGTATGAATTTAAGCACATCAAAGGGTCCTGAATCCATCTTTGCTAAATGTCTTTAGAACTTTACTCTTAAAAATGCTTCCTATATCTCCACTTGCTCTTTCCTCTTGCAGATACACAGAAGAAAGTAAAACCAGAGATGTCATTTGGCTTTTACTGGTATAAAAGATTTTTCTGTGATTTACAATGTCATCGCTTCATAAAACTTCCTGACTCTCTTCTCTCGCTCAGGCGTGCTCTGGCCTCCCTCCCTGCGAGCCCTGGCCTGGCTGTGATTCTGAATAGCTTTTCCCCCATGACTCGGCCCCCTTTTAACTTTCGATCTCTATTAAAAAGCTAATTTGGGAACTCTTTTTTAATGCTCCCAATTTTGTATTTTAAATAGAGTATGAAAGTCAAAAGCAAGCTAGCTGCAAATAGTCTGATGTGAAAATATTCCTTCTCCTCTCTCTTTCCCTTTTTCTGTACTTCTTTCTCTGTCATCTTTTCTTTCTCTCTTTTTCTCTCTCTTTTTCACTCTCTGCGTTTTTCTTTCTTTTTCACTCTTTCCTTCTGCCTTTCCCTTTCTCTCTTGCTTTCTAGGAATATCTCTTTAGGTTCCAATGAACCAGTTATACATTTTATTAAAACTTTTTGAACAACTTTTTATCATTCTGTTACTAAAAAGTGGAACCTGGTAGCATTAAAACAAGCCACATATGCAGAGAAGCAACTGGAATAAGCTATGCGGATTAAATATCAATTTTAAATATAGTTCACATCTTCTTTTTGCTCTGCTATTCTCTTCTGTATTTATGTCCTGTGCTTCTACAGGGTGTTTTATTTATTGTGTTTGTTCTTTACGCTGGGCGCTATCCTGCATTAATTCTGCATCTAAATATCCCATTGACTTCGTGGCCGTGCTGTATAAGCATTCTGTAATGACAGTTGCAGTAATAAAGCTAGCTTGGCTGCTTGAAATTACAGCCTGCCGTAACATTGTAGCTTTGTAGTCTGATTATGTCCTATAGATTGTGCCAACAGTTTCCTTGCTTTGGATCCAAGTTTGGGAAAATGCCTGCATAGATTAAGGAAAGATCATTAATAAGATTATGCTAAAGAGTCAGTCTTTGTAACCTTAAAATTATGTATGTGCTCTGCTGATTGAAAGAGCCTGGAAAACACAGCTGCTTGAATCTGCCCCTGCCTCCCTCAGAACTCTTTCAGACCTTGGCTAACTCTCTCAGGCTCCGTGTTCCTAGTTTCCAGCTAAAGAAGGAATATAATAATATTTACTGACAAGAAGTATTTTATCAGAATGTATAAATATTTATAAATTGCTATAAATTCCTGAAGGAGAAAAGTTATATAAAAGTGTAACGGCGATTTAGTCTGTCTGCCTGTCTATCCATCACTTTGGCGCTTCTCCGGAGCTTCAGCCAGCCAGCCACCTTTCTGACTGTCCGCCCCCCGAGATTAATACCGGGCTTCTCGTCGTGGCACGTAAGTACACAAAAGAGGTAGTCCTAAAAATGAATAAATGAAGGGAGGCGCCAGGCACTTTCTGTCTCATCCTGTCAATCCCATACAAAGCACCTGTCATTCTCTTTAAGACGCCTTCGTGCTGCAGGCGTGGCAGAATAAGGAGCTCGAGCATCTCGCTCACTCGTCGCCCGCCTCACGCACAGAGCTTGCCGCGGCCAAGGCCTGGAGCTGGCGGCTGCAGCCCCCGGCCTGAGGACGCTCAGGGCGGCCCCGCGCTGCAGCCNCAGCAGATGTGAATTTGCCCCACGGTTTCGGCTGTGTTGGCTATAGTTTGCCAGTTATGGTGTGATTGTACTTCAGGAAGAGCTGCTTTCCATGCTATTTTAGCTGAGACAGGCTGTAAAGTGAAAGGGTTTGTAAATGTTAAAAAAACTTAAATTATAAAATAGCTGATATATTTGAAATTCCTGAGAGATCGCGGAGTTGCTTGAAGTTTGTGCAGATTGAAAAAAGTGCTGTGTTTACTTCAGAGGCAGAAATGGTCTTCATTAGGGCTAATCTAAATTTTTTTATCATTGCATTTCCAGTGAAAAATTTATTTTGACGTAGAAAAAGCTGCCCCAAATTGGATTTGGATCAAAATTTTGTTTGTAAGGAAAACAGGACTATTAAATCTGGAAAGTGCCCATAACAAATGGTCTTTCATAACACAGTTCTGCTTTAGTTTTTTTGCAAAACCAATATCTGAAACATTTTAAAGAGATTTGTAAAAAATGAAAGCCAGAATTAATTCTCTCAGCATCCATCAGAAATTTTTCGGGGGAAGTTGTTATTGGCCTGGAAAAGCTCTGAAGGAAGAAGTGACTACTTTTCAAGCACCGTTTGAAGAAGGTTCGATACTGGGGGAAGTTAAGGGTTGGGGGGCTTATGTAGGATGACTGGAGGCTGTGTTAGCTCCACTGCTGGGAGCACCGCAGAGTTTCCAGGGTACTGCCTGCATCCTCGTGGGGTTCTGGGAGCCCATCGGACACCCGGCAGCGATGTCGCTCTGTGATGGCCAGTCTGTATGCTTGTCTCAGCCCGTGGTTTGTCGCTGCCCGTTGGTACTGGGAACCCGTGGGGTTTGGTTCAAGGCCATCTCTGATTTACAGTGTGTTGGCTTTTTTTTCCTCTCTCTGTTTGGAGATTTTCCAACCCGAAATAAAGCCTCATAGGCAGCTGCATTCTGCCACTTCTTTCCAAAAGGAAAGAGGAAAGAGCCATGGATGTTGTCCAGCAGCGCTGCTATCTAGCCAGCAGCTGCAAAATTTTCTGCTCAGCAGACCTTAATGAATCAAGAAAAGATCACACATGATAGCAGAGGGAACAGACCCTTGAAGGACAGTAGTGATACTGAATGGGTGTTGTGATTTATTGCCCAGTGTTCCCTTCCTCTCCCCTGTGCATACCACGTCTCACTCTTCCATGGTCTCATTTCACACGGTAAGTAAGATAAAAACGCTGGTTTGCAATGCTGCTCACTGCAACAGCTCATCAGGGATCGTGCTTAATTGGCCATAGTCCACATTATCAACATCCAAACATTTAAGTAATGAGAGTCTAGTGTTAACATTCCTGGTTACGGACGAGATGGGCTGTGGTGCAGGCGGAGGAGGGCAAACCGGCCAGCAGCGCTGCGGCCAGCGGAGAACACCACGCTGCCCGGGAGCTGGTAGGTGCGTTAGCGGCAGCAAGCGATGCTGCTAGATCAATTAGCAGAGAGATGAATTAGCGTGCCTGCGAATTCAGGGTCTACTTGTGAGACAGTCTGCATGTGATTTGCCTTTGTGCCTTCAGAACAGTGCCAGAGGAGTTCAGTTTCACCATCTTTGTCCATTCTCACGAGGGAAGCAGGACGGTGGCGGTGTCGGCTCCGGCACCGCCGGTGCAACAGGCTGATGTGCCTCTTGCTTGAGCTGTGCAAACGAGCGGCACATTCACTGGTGACAAGGGTGCAAGAACAGAGCAATGTCAATGAGAGAAAATTTAGGACAATTGGCTTAAAGCTAGAAGGTCCGTGCAAGCGTATGAATCCCTTGCTGCTTTGCTGTCTTCTCTCCTGCTGCTGTTAGTGTCTTACAGTCCAGGCAGGACTCTGCTCCTCTTGCTGTGTCTGGTGCTCTGCAGCAAGTTTCTTCGGCTTCCAGCCAGTTGGGAATTCTTGCAATTATGAGTCAGCCAAGGCTAAAAAGCTCTGAACTGAGCAAAGCACAAGCCAACTGCACGTCTTTGATCTCACACACATTGGTTAAAAAGTCACCATCAAAGCAATCGTCATTATCTCCTGGAAGTTGAGGGACCGATGAAAGAACAAACAACAAAAAAATACCCCAAGCCAACCTGAAATAAATGATTAATCTTAAATGATCAGGTTTTTCATGGCTTCCAGAGCTACAGTGATGCTGAGGGTTTCACTGCTAGAGTCAACAATACAATAAATTGCAATTGCAATTCTTTGGTGGCTCATAACCAGTAAATCAGATCTGTGGAACTATACATTTACTGCAAATTTAAGGAGTTGTTCTTTCATTTTTAAGAGTGCATTTTAAATCAAGTCAACAGCTATAAAGCAATATACAGCCTGCCTTGCTATTGTCTGGGGAACAAATCCTGCACTACCATGATTCCTTTTTATTATTATTAGATATGGGGGCAGGGAGGAGAAATCCGTCAGGAGACCATCCTCACCCAGCTGACCAGTGCTCAGAGCATAGAGCTGCATGGAAGGATGCAAGGTCTGCTCCACCCACAGCCTGCGCTTTGGTCACTGATTTTTGTGCAGATGGGAATTGAAAACTGCTGCTTTCCCTTGGTAGTGTTTGACACAGGTGCACTGCAGAGTGTGGTAGGGATGGCCATCAAAAGCCAAGAGCCTTGCTTGTTTTTTTAGGCCCACCTGCCTGCTATGAGCTCTTCACCAGGTGTGATCGTTGTGCTACAGATCGGTCGGCACAGCTTGGGCTGGGAGGGAGATGATAAAAGCCCCAGGCTGGCAGCCTTGCCCTGTGGGCTTGGGCTGCTGGGTGGGCAGGGCACCTCCTGGCCCCGCAGCACGGCTGCTCCCTGCCCAGCAGGATGGGGGCTCTCGGGGTGGCTCTGCCTGTCTGGGGCGCTGGGTTCTACGCGGGGTGCTGAGCTTGTGCTGACCTGACCTGCCTCTGTCCCCGTGCTGTGCTCATTGCCAGGCGTGCTGCTGTGTGTGAGGTGAGTCCCAAACTTCAAACTGACACGAAAATTTATTTCTGTGCTGCTTGGAGAGCTTCAGGTTACTTTTGAATTAGGGACAGTAAGTGTTAAAGCATTTCAGGGTAAAAGAAAGCACGGGTGCTGCCGGGTAGGAAAGCCCCTGGCAAAGCCCTGGGGCTGCTGCCTGCTGTTTCAGGTTTCCAGTGGCGAGGGGGAGAGGGCTCCCACCTCGGCGGCTCCCAAAGGAGGGAGAGAAGGTGCGAAGCCGCCCCACGATAAGTGTTTTGGGGTGGGTTCCAGCCCCAAACCGACTTATCTTACCAAACCCCTCTGTATTAAAAAAAAAATGCTGGTAGGCAGAAATAGGCTTGCTCTTATCTTGGAACAAATTAAAAATAATTTTACCTGCAGACAAACTCTGTAACTAGTATTCATGCTTAATCGGATTTTTTTTGAATTATTGAATACTGTAAGATCATTATTTCTGTCTTGCTGTAGTGGGACGTAGTCTGCTGGCTAAAGGGGAGGTTCCTGTGTGCATGTGTGTGTCATTAAGGGCTAACCCGGAATTCAGATCTTAATCCTCAGTACAGACCTTTGATATGAAAGAGGGTTTTTACTATTGCATTATCTTAGACTTGCTCTGAGCAGAAGAAAGAGCTGATAGCCTGAAGGTAAATTAGGTTAGGATTTTTGGATAGTCCAGTGTTAAATGAAGATCTTCAAGAATGGGAAATCTCTCATCTAAGCTTCTCAGGCAGCTCAAAAGGGATATTTATGCAAATGTGTTTCTGAGCAGGAGGCTCTTGTGCCCTGTCTTGGGTCCTGTGTGTGTGATGGAGATCTCACCTCTTAACAGGCTGGAAGATCAGCTCATTAAGGGGATTTCTGGAATATTCTGATGTTTTCCTGGGACACAGCTGAGGGACACTTGCATGTTCTTAAGACTCTCAGTTTCTGAAAGGAAAGTGGAAAGAAGACTGTCTTTATTTTGGTTTCTTGGTTTATTACTGAGACAAGTTACTAGAGGGGGTGTTTTTAACTTAGTCCTATGACTCCATCCCACCTGGCAATGTACAATAGCCTACAAGAATGGCACTGGAGCTGGGTGTTAGGGGTCTTCTCCAGCTGGAAGCCAGAACCGGGAAGGAGCAGAGCTTTCCCCAGCTCTACCCACAAAGCAAGTTTCACTCATTGGCTTGTCGAAGGGATAAACTGGCTGAAGGTGGTGCAGATGTTGAAAACAATTCTATTTGCTTTGTAGCGTAACGAGATAACTGTTGGGCTTTTATGTCTACTGGGAAAATGTGTGGTATCATCAAATATGCTAACTTCAATATATTGGAGTTGAACACAATTTTATTTCTGTTATGAGCCGGGATAAGGTTAATCAAAACATATGGGCACATCTTCATAAATAGGACTGGTTTTGCTCATAGCAAGATTCAGGGTCAAAACAATTAGTAATTCTGGTTTTGTATTAGGTGACAAGCTAGCAAGTGAAAAAAGTTTTATTTTTAAAAATCACTGCTCACATTGTTCTGACCAAGAAGCCTTTTAGAATGAAAATTCATATTGTTCAGCTGGGAATGAAGTTACACAAACTCATTTTTAAATTGGCTGGAAAGATGAGCATTCAGCTACCACAATAAATATTAGATAATGCATTTAACTGTAGTATTTCTCTGTATAAGGAATAATGTGCAAAAAGTAGCACAACCTGGAATGATGTAGTAGGAAATAATGCAAGCCAGTATAAATAGGAACATAGGAAATGTTTAAATGGCAAGCAATAAATCCATGTAATAGCATTCAAATAGAGTTCAATCAAATGATGGGCTTGGTATTGATGAGGCCTCACAATTTTATAGCACTTCTTATTTGGATAACTCTGAGTTTGCAGACATTGCCCAGTTTCTCAGAACACACAGCTGAGAGAGAACCAACTCTTTGTATTTCTGCCAACGGCAGAAAAGGGGGGCATATAAAATTCTCTTCTCAATACTCAAAATGTTGAAGAACCTTTTCCATATTTTTTTGTTGCACGGATCTCCTGCCTGAGATACTACCTTCCTCTGCATGAAGTTAGCTGAGGAACAGGGATAAACTGTTCTGGGTTAGAAGTGATGCAGACAACCAAACATTTTGATCTGACAACTTGTTTTTTTGCTACTACAATCACCAGCTGTATGCTGATCACATATGTTAACACAAAGAAAAAGAAACATAGTTTTTCAATATGTTGCAAAGTAATATCTTAGGGAAGCCAAATAAAACTGTTGTGTTGCTGCCTTTGTTAGGAGCTGGAAGCGGGCAGTGGTGTGCAAAGGCACTTGGCTTGTCCAAGATCAGACCTTCAGATGTAAAGCTTAAGAAAAAGCAAGGCAAATATTCATGAAAGTGTCTGCATTTTCTGTGACCTCCTTTCCACCTCAGCTTTGATCCAGGCTGCTGATCCGAAGAATGGATTCTGATTTCCATTTGATAAGGCTTACATTTTTGGCAAGGGGAGGCTTAAAAATAATCCTTTTCTGAGCAGATAAATCATCTAAAGCGCTCAAACATGCAGGAAAGGAACTGGTAAATCTGCTAGCTGCACTCCTGCGGTTGCTTATTTCCAGGAGTCCCTGCCGGCAGTGGGTCTCGGGGGCACGGCGGCGGTGCCGGGGTGCAGGGCTGCGGGGCCAGCAGGCGCTGCCCGTGCGGGTGCGCTCGGGGCCTGGTGCGCAGAGCCCCGGCCAGCCCCGGCTCGCTGCTGCGAGGTGCCGGCTCGTTGCACTGCACTGGTGCCCGTTCAGGAGCATTTAGGCACGTGCTTAAAATCGAGATCCTAAAGGCCCAGTGAAGTCGAGGGTCTGCTGGTGTGCACAAAGGTAAACATACGCGAAGTGCTCTGCTGGTCTGTGGCCAGGGGGCTTCCTCGGTAGGATCCCATCCCTGATTAAAAGGGGGTTTTAGACCTAATTGCTGACAAAAGTTGCCATGTGGTGTTCCGACTTGCTGCTGGATGTTGAGCTTTCCTGCTGCAGGGCTCTTCAGGCAACCATTTTGAAACAGCTATAGCCCTCTAATCACATAATGAGGAGAGGAGAATGGTTATCGTTATTTACTAATTAATCCAGTACCAATGGACATATGAATAGATGCTCATTTAAAATTCCTCCTGGTTCACAGAGGGAATGTGAGCCCAGAACATGGCGTGCCATCGAGGTGCTTTTCTTGGCTTCGCTCTGAGGGACCCTGCAGGGGACCCAGGTCTGAAAACACAAGGTGTGCTGGTAGAAAAACAGCCGCTTGCCATTCTAAACAAGAAAATGAAATAATGAAGGCAGCAGTACTCCAGGTTTTAATTAGTGCTGGAAAGATGTCAAAGCAGTGAAAACCAATGTGGGTATCACTTATCTGAGCCCCAGTAAAGACCGCTCAAAGGGCTGGGCAGGTCCAGAATCACGCTTTTATAATGCATCTCTTAGCAAATATGTACACACATAATGTCACAATAAATCTGGAAAGCCACTTGTGTGCAACTTGGAGAGCACATAAATGATACAAAATGAGCACAAACATTGCTGCTGATAATCACTGGTGTTATCACTGTCAACAAAGCAGCAGCAATAACAAGTACAGCACGCTTCGTCTGCTGATCGCTCGGCACGGTGCACAGATCGGTACTGCCAGTAAGCTACACGTTAGAGGTGGAAGGGCCCCAAGCACCACACTCTCCCCGATTTTGAAACATGTGCAAATTGTCTAAAGATGTGGAACTGTGACTGAGTGCACAGAGTGAGGTTAGGTTCCCAGCTTCTGTTTAAAACTTTTCTTGCCATCATGAAGTTGAGGAAAAGCTTGGAAATGTGAGGTGAATTACATTTGCATGAGGCTGCGTAGTGTGAAACCAGAGCTGCTCCGTGCCCTGTGTGTCCGAACTCTGCAGAAGGCTGTGGCTGAGCCCCTGTTGGCTGGGGACACGGAGCTGTTTCAGGGTGCTCTGTGCTAGTGCATGTGTGAAATGGTTTTATAAAAATAACATTTTACAGGGGTGACTCATGGTACAGGATCAGCTCTCTGTATTGGGCCACCTTGTGCTGTAGCTGACTCCCATGGAAATCCAGAGTAACGGCATCGGCAGCTATTGCAGGGGGTATCGAAGCGGCTGAGAAGCAGGTCTGGCCCGGGGGCCAGGCAGCACTGCTGCCTGCAAAGCACACTTGTCTCTGCACTGAGTTAAATCCCGTGAGCTGGTTGTTGCTTTTCAAAAGTGCTATAGTAATAAGTATTATTAATAATAAATAATTATAGTTAGCACTTCCTGACTTTAATCATAGTCTCTGTTCATGAACAAAAATAGGGATGGATAATTCTCAATTGACCTTCAGACAGAAAGATAAGATGCAGAGCTGAAAAAAACCACGGCATGCAGTGCTCAGGATAATTTCACCTAATCCTGACGATACAGTGCTATCCTTCAGAGGGAGATGATGACATTCAGTGCATGAGCTGTTGCTAAGCTTCTGAAAAACATTTATTCTTTGGCCACAAGCTACTTCTCATCTTTGTCATTAGCAGAGAAATTTATGTCAGGAAACATCGTTTCTTTTAAAACTTTCTGTGAAAAAAGTAACTTGTTAGATGTCCAGCATGAGCTTTAAATTAAAACTAAACTGGGTCTGTGCTGAAGGAGCTGACTCCTCCATGTTACTGATTTCATTTTCAGCAGTGCCGGCACTTCCGTAACGGATTATCTCTGCAGTTTGGGGCATAGAGGAGACCAGAGTCAAATTAATTTCTGACAAGACACACTGTTGGCTCAAACCACTTCCCTCCCACTGTCTTAGCATCAATGTCTTGTCTACTTAAACGCTGGTAAACAAGCATAAACTCTAACAAGCCACAGATTAGCTATTGACACCTCTGCTAGCTGCCTCCTAATTCTAGAGATGTTGCTTTCTGGAGGGTGACAAGAAAATGCCTGGTCTCTGGAGTAGACCCAAATCTAAAGTAATTTCTCAAAAACATGGTTCTTTACTTATTCCTTCACTTTCAGGAAGCCTTTCGGTATGCGTGTTTAGTTCAATGGCACTTAGTGCCAGTTAGAAGGAGGAGCTCTAATTCATTAGATTTTGTAGAACTAAAGCACGCTTATGGTATTTTGGTCTGTCTTGTAATTATTTTTCTTAATTTCTTTCTACTGATTTACAAAAATTATACAAATTATTCCTAAACCTGAGAGGCAAGCAGTTGGCTGAATTCCATTTGCACTGGAGGATTAAACCTGAGACTGAAGAGAGGGGTGAAAAAAATTGGGATCAGTTCAGAAAAGCGCTGAGAGATCAGATTAACCCGGGCTGTGATGCTGACGTGGGCAGATGAGAACGGGATCTCGTGGAAGCCCACGCCTGGTCAGGGCCGAACTACCTGGCAACAGTTTGTGCTTTTCCTCCCAGTCACTCACGTTGCCCCCGGGCTGGTGTGCCGTGAGTCAGGTATCCCGCCTGGCCGCCGGTGTGCGTGGCAGGGTGAGGTCTGGGTCTTGGAGAGGTTTAGGACGTGCCCACGCTGCAGTTTCAGGCTCAGGTTTATCCTGCCAGCTTTAGCATCTGACTCCGATACCTCCGTCCGATCCCGTTTGCTCTCGGCTCTGTCCAGCCGGCGGTGAGAGGCTCTTTGAGAAGGTGACTCACAGCAGGAGCCGGAGCCCTGGCTCATTTTGTTGGAATTATGCTCTGGAGGCGCACGTCTTCCCCCCTGGATGGCAGAGGTGGCTTACATAAGTCACGGCTGTAGCGAGGATGGATTTGTAGGAACCTGGGGTGGGCGCTGCTCTAGGTGCTGGCCTCGGCACGTCTGAGCCGCGGCGTGCCCAGGTGCGGGGGCTCCGCTGTGCCGGCACCCATCGGGGAAGGACTGCTGTGCAATCAGGGCCTGGTGGTGCTCTTGGGGTAGGCTGGACGGAAAAGCCGGTTCCGATGTGCCCCCGCCGTTCCCAGCTTCTCCTGTTCTGCAGTCTGTGCTCCTGCTCGGTCTGGCACAGCCTGTTCCGCTCCAAGTGGAGGGTCGGCTCAGGGGGACGAACACCCAGCCCGGTGGAGGGGCCGGTGGCAGCGGGGCTGGACCGCATGCGTGCTCTCGCTGCTGCAGCTACGCAGAAAACTGCTAATTTCTCATTCCCCTCATCTCTTGCATTCCGAGAGAACAGTGAAAATGAGGCAAAGATTGTACTTCCTGCGAAGGACAGTGCGTGGTAATTATTAGTACAGAAGCTGAGTGCGTTCAATTTTGAAATAATAAAAATCTATTTAGGAAATCAAAGAAGCCACAATGTATTTGATGGTTAGACTTCATTATCTTGAAGGTCTTTTCCAACCTAGATGATTCTATGATTCTATTTTTATCTGTGTTGAGTAGAAAATACTCCACTTTAAAAACAGACAAACATAGCAAGAGAAGAAATACTCGGCCTTCTTATGTGGGCAATATTTAGCATCATGTGAAAGCACTGCATTTAACCTTTACATGATTTAACGATAACATTTGCTTATTAGATGCTGATAATTAGTCATCAGATGCGGAGCAGAGCATGTAGCAAAATGAACCCACAATTATTTCACTCCAGTGGATTGATGTCTACTTTTACGAGCTAATCGCACAAACATTTTTGTAGTGTGGCCAACATATTACCGGTTTCCTCAGCATTCTTTAGCAGTGTTGCATCATTGCAAAAAATCTTTCTGTAGTGAAGCAAAAGCTGGTGTTTTGCATCTCCCCTTTCCTTTGCTGGACACTGCACAGCCTCTGCGTCTGAGCTGCCTGTGTATCTGCCACTGTTACAGCTTCCAAATGGAAAAATAATTGAGGAGAGAGCGAAACAAGGTAGACTCATCCCAGATGTAGTCAGTCTTCATTTGAAATGTAAATATTGGCTCTGTGATAGATGTTTACTGCTGTGATAAGGGGAAGGGAGGCAGTCTTAAGACAGTAAATGGAACAGGGAGATGCAAGTACTGCTGCAGCACTCTGGAAGCCCCAGCTAGCCAGATCTTCCAGTGCGGAAGCAGCAAAGGGAAACTGCATGAGAACTGTTCTGGTGGTGTGTGGCATTGCTGCTTTTTAATTACCAAGGAAAGGCGCCGAGCTGAGTGCTGGAGGTAGCTGTGCCCTTCTCGCCCATGTCAGGCCGTTCCCGGCAGCGTTTGGGGCTCTGGCAGCCCCTGGGCTGCTGCCGGCAGCGAGCCACGAGTCCCTGGGCAGCCGGCGGCTCCCTGCCGTAGGTGGGCCCTGCTGAGCGGGGCCAGGGCTGACTTTGCAGCCTTATTCTTGGTAACCTCTGGGCAACTCTTCCCTTCACGGCTGTTTTATCAGAAGCATTTCCTGAATGAGAAATGCAAAATTCACCAATTTGTGAAATCCCTTTGTAGTTCAAATAAAAAAAGCCCTGTAATTGTTTCGGGTAGCGTGCCAGAGAACAGCGAAGGCAGCAGAGGGATGAAATGAGAGACAGCAAATGGTGCTGGTGCTGTCCCCTCACTGCCTGGGGCTGTGCTCTGGTTTCAGCCCCTTTGCAGCCGGTTCTGCTGTAGCCACGCTGCTGCTGGGCCGAGCTCTGGGGCCTCCTGGAGAGCTGCAGCCCCGGAACCGGAGCAGGATGGGCCCATGTCGCAGAGCACGGCGCAGAGAAATCCTTCACCTCACAGGCACGTGTGAACTGATGTCGTGGGGATCCTTCTCCATTATTAGCTTTTGTGGTTTGACTTAAATTCATTTCAGTTGGATACAACACCGGTCTTTGCAGAATTCTGAAAAAGCAGAAAGTCTAATACATCAGTTCACTACAACATGTTCTAATGTAATAATAATGCTGTGCTACAGCAGCTGAGCAGCGCGGTATTGATCAGTGCAGCCTCCGAGAGGATGCTGAGCAGAAGTGCACTCCTGGAACTGGCATGGGCTTTGTTTTTGTTTTTTTTTTTTTTTAGCACAAGCTCGATTTTAGGTGTATTTTTAAGCTTTGTAATGAATGGCCTGATGTTGGACACTGCCTTGTACAATAAGGGTCTCAAGTTTCTTTTTCTTTGAGGATAACTTAGGAGATCTTTTCTCAGCATCCTGCTTGCCACCCTGTCTCCAACTTGGAGATGAGAGGGTCTGTCATTTGGTAAGAATAAATAAGAGGTCTCTAATTGTCATGCAGGAGAAATAAACCACAGCTTGGAAATGTCTGTCCCTTTCAGTAACCGCAGAAACTGGTCCTGTCCATTAACCAGCCTTGTTGGTCTGGGCTGAGAAGATAAAAATAAGTGCTGAGAGCGCTGCTCAGAAAGACAAAGGTGCTTCACTGGCCCACGACCTTGCAGCACTACAAAACAATAAATCACGGCGCGTTGCTGGCAGCCTCTTTTGGTGCGGGCTGATGCTATCTGCACGGGATGCGTGCGCTGCGGTGCCCACGGCAGCCCCGAGCCGAGGCAGGTGCCGGCAGCCCCGCAGGGATCGGCCCTGGAGCAGCCCTGCCCGTGGCTGGGTGTGGGGGCACCGGCCGGTGGGGCTGCTGGGGCGAGGGTTCTGTCTGGGGAAGGAAGCAGGAGCCGCGTGGTGTGGTGAGCCCCGGGGAGCCGAGCCTGCGGGCTTCTTGCACACGGGAAGCATTTTAATAATGGTAATCCCAAAGCAGTGAATACTCAACTTGCTGCTCTCTAGTAGCAGGGCTTTGGGAAACACCAAGTGAAAAGTTCCCAAATTGGAGGGTGTGATCTCTGGTGGGACTCCGTGTCTGCAGATGAAGGTGGGATTGCTAAGGGATGGCTGAACAGACAGCAGGAGATACAGCAGTGAGCAGGGATGGGATTCGAGTGTTTGCAAGGAACTGCAGTGTTTGAGCTCCGTCGCGAGCACTGGTTTCTGACGCAGTTGTTCCCAGCAGGCTGGGCGACCTGCACATCGCGGCCGTGAGATGTGCGATGTGCTCCGGCTGGTGCTGCCTAGGGCTGAGCTGCCTCCGTGGGGGCGGCACCCGAGCCCCTGGCTGGGGGCCGGGGGCAGGCTGCCCCTGATCAGGCTGCAGCTCTGTCGTGCTGCCCCTGCCGCCAGCCCCAGCAAAGCCAGGTGCCGGCGGGAGCTGCCAGGACGACGCAGACCCTCGCCCCGCTTGGTGCCACAGCCCCGCGATGCCCGGGGGCACCGGGGTGGCCCCCAGCACCCACACGGCCTCCGCCCAGCACAGCCCCGAGCCCTGTGAAGCTTTCTGTGCAGACGAGCAGGACAAAGCTGCGTTATTCCGGGTTTGGCTCGGTTGCAGTGGGAACGAGAGCTGCCGAAATCAATTCCTTACCAGCAGAAAGGGCCTGCAGCCGAGCCAGCGTGGTGACACAGCTTCCAGTGTTTGAACCCGGCCCCCCCAGCGACCAAGCTGGCACCCAGGCTCACACCCACCCAGTGCCATCATTCCTAGGCTCGCTATCAAATCGCTGGTATAACCGGGATTTAAAAGGCAATTTGCTCCTCGTTCCAATGGAATTAAAGATACATTGTGTGTGTTGTGCAGTAATGCCGCAGCTGTGTGCCAGGTTAGCTTGAAACACGACAGTGAATAAAATGAAATATGAGCTTTATTGATCTTGTCTGCACTGCATTATTATTCACACAGAGTGAAATTCACCCTTAGGCACAGGACAAACATTAGAGTTGGGCAAAATATTTCAAATGAATGTTTTATTTGTTGAAAAAAAAAAAAATGTGGTTTTGAGGCAGCTGAAAGCACTTTGAATTCATGTTGCATTCGTCAAAGCGTTTCAGCATTTTAAAGAAAACAATGTTTTTCAGGAAGTCAAAATATTTACTATTGATATTTATTAAATGTAACATTTACTTTTTTTTAGATCTGAAATAACGCTTAATATTGAAATATTATTGAGATTTACTTTAAAATAATGCTAACACCTGAAAAATGAACCTGTATTTTGCTTAGATTGTAAATCAATGATATATAAATCAGAAAACAAATCTGGGGGGATGTTCAGTTTTGAGAGAAAATGGTATTTCTCAGGTTGATTCAAAATACTTTCCCCGCTCTTTTGGCTCAGCCAACGAGCAGCGAATCGCTCTGGAGCCCAGGGCTCGGCGCCGTGCTCGTACCGCTCCCCGTCCGGCCCCAGCCCGCTGCTCCTGCAGCGCCCAACCTCGCCGTAGCCCTGCTGCGCGGCTCCTCCGGGGGTGTTCCAGTGCCGGGGGAGGATCTCGGGCACCGGGCGGTTGCACAAACTGGTGCAAACAGAATAAAAGAAACGTGAGCCAGAGGATTATAATGAAGGGGAAACGGCCTTACATTGGTGCATATGAGAGCAGAGTCAGGTTTAAAACTTTTCTGTGATAATTTAATGCATGTTATTAAACAATACGGATCTCAGTGCACCTGGTGGTCCCCCTGCCTGCAATAGCAGTCTCGTACCTTGTGTTTTTAACAGGCGACGACGTGCCCTTTGATCTCGCATCGAGGCGTCGTTCCGCAGTGGGTGCATGCAGGTGCCAGCACCATGGTCCGGCCGGATCAGCGCAGAGAGCTGACCGTAAGGGAAACCTCTTGTGGCACGGCCCAGGGCATCCCATGGGGCCACCCTGTGCTCGCTTACAGGGACAGGGGCTTCTGCGTTCTCCGTCACCCCCTGAGGACAATGACAGCGCCTCCAGGAGCGCACCCGACCGACCCTGTGGCAGCTCCTTCTCTGCTGACCGCTGCGTCCCGTGCAACTTCACCTGCCAGGTTTGGTGTGCTGCGAACCCAGGTACGTGCCCTGGCAGGGTACAGTGGAAATGCGGACCCTGAAAAAGAAGGGGGAAAAAGAAATTATGTGATCCTGAAGGAAAAAAACAGAAGCGTGAAGACAAAGCAAGACAGCTAGGGATTTATTCTACGAAATCTATCACATTTGTCTGGCATCCGCTGAACAGGAGTCTAATCAGCTGATAGAGATTATTTTTCCAGCACCTCCTCTATCATCTACTTCATTTTTTCATATCAACCATATATGGCCTCCATGTCAAAACATCATTTCACCATTATTGTCTATTTCCAGACTGTCTTTTATTATCCTGATCTCATTTTGCAGCCCAGAAACTGGCATGGGGCTGGCTCTGCTCCCTCAGACTTATGAGACTGCAGCAAGAGGAACAGCCTTTCTCCTGGGCTCAGCCCGCCTCACTCGTGCAAACCAAGGCACTCCACCAGAACACTGGAAAACTCCACCTCGGCCTGGTGTCCTCTGCGGCTGGACACTGTCCCACGTGCACAGAACAAAGGTAGATGCTGTAAAAAAAAAAAAAAATACAAAAAAAAAATACAAAAACCATGAATCACACAAGGAAGATGCAATGAGATTAACTTGTGGTAGTAATTACAAAAGCGCATGTTTTTTAGGAAGAGAATGCAATTTCTGGGTGGAGTGCACTGCACAACTTGAGAACATTTCTCACCCCCTCCTCCTGAGGACGAGCCCCTCTCCCCTCTGCAGCGATGGAGCAGGAGGGCTCATGGCATGGCTGGACAGTGCCCACTGCAGAGCAGTGCCTGCAGCCGAGCTAGCCCGGCCCCGCAGCATCCGTGCCCATTTAGGCCATTAGAATTAAAATAAGCTAGGCCAAACAGAAGGGGAGGGGAACGTTCGAAGGTTACTCTGACTTAAAAATATTTTCAAAATATTAGTGCAAAGCCTGGTTAATGTGCCTCTGCTTTGCTCTACGTATGCTTATTTAGGTTTTAATCTATCAAAGAGATGCAATTCTTAGGTTCAGGCCAGCTAATTCTCTGCCCTGGAATTTACACATCATAATAATAAGAAAAAGAAACAACATTTAAGCCCCTGGGGAAATGAGTTCAGCTCCTTCAATTGCTGAATAATTAAGGGTGACCCTTGTCAAAGACATGGTGTATGCTATATATCATTGGATTACCTGTCTGGTTGGCAGCATTTTGCAGGCATTTTAGGGCTCTTATTATATGTTGTTTTTCATTTAGATGCAATTTCTTTTGTAATGAGGCAGAACTTATTTTCCAGCCCCTACAGGTGGCTTTGTCAGCTCTCCAAATTGCGCACGAAGAGGCAGGTTCCCAATTGATCTCTCAATTAGAGCTTTGTTGATATTGGATAAATGAGGGTTCACCTGGTTTGGACACAGCCTTGTCTGTTCATGGGCCAAGGCTTTCAAGTGAAAGCAACACATTAAAAAAAAAAAAAAAAAATCCATCTCTTTGGTGTTGCTTTTTTTCCCTTGATTGCACAGGGCCGAGCACATGGACTGTTGATTTGTGACTGAAGCTGTTAATGCATGAATACAAAAGCGAAGATTCAGGCATATATCTAGAGCAAATTGTGTCGTGAAGTTAGTACACCAGTCAGGTGTTCTTACGTAGCTTATCAGAGGGAAGTAAGACTGAAAAGCCAGCATCAGGTCCCTAATGTTGTTGAGAGCACCCTTCTCTGCCCCCTTCCTGCTTTGGGCGCTGGCGCACTAAAGCGTTTAGATGGTGACTTGCACCTGGAGTGCTTCTCTCCCATGTGAGGTTATTCAAGAGCCACAAAACCCCACTCCTCCGTGACAGCCACCTCCTCGTCTCCTGCTTTGTGCAGGTGTTGGTGAGGTTTCAGGATTCCCTGGGATCGCGGGTCCGGCGGTTCGGATGCGCTTGGCTGCTTCCCTGAGGTGCCAGGGCAGCGAGTCCGGTGCTCTGCACTGCGAAACCCGAAGTGCAGCTGGAGTGCGGAGCTCCTGGGGGCTCGCTCCCCCCTAAGTAGAAGGAGGGAGAAGCAGCGTTTCCAGAACAGATGAACAACCAGTTCGCACAGTAGCGTGATCTGTTTTAAGCAGGTAATTAACTCAAGCTCATTGACCACAGCCCAATAGCCTAATGGAAGTAGTCTGGAAACTGCTCAAAAAATTATTTCCTGCTAAATCAAAAGCTAGCTCTTGCTGAGATGAAAGAGAGGTTAATTTACAAAGATGGTCAGAAAGTTTAATAGCAATTTAATTTTTTTGAAATATGTATGTGTTACTATAGCCTGACATTATGGAGGAAATTGCAACAGTCCTGGAATAGACCTGCTGTCTAATTTTACTCATATTGGGTGTACGGTTGGGTTTTATGTGCAACAATTCATTTGATGGCAGACTCCGAGTATTAGGTTTACAGTAAAAATCAATGCGAGGTTACAGGCACAGCCTGAATTTATGTCACTTTGACACCACACGTGTCTGCCACCAGCACCCACGGTGCCTGGGCAGGGGGCACCTGGGGGCAGGTGGGTGAGATGGGGCTGGCAGCTGCTGCCCCCGCAGCCCCAAATCCGCCTGCCCTGGCTGGCAAAAGCCCCGTTTGTTTGTGAAATGCCACCTGTGGCCATGGCTTCCCGCTGCCCCTGGATGCTTTCCACCTCCAAGAAACAGCAGCTGCCGGGTGACAGCAAGGGGCTGCTCCAGCCCTTGGCCATCCTCATGGAAAACTTTTTCCTCCTTTGCCATAGAATTGCCCCGGCCGCTGCTGGCAGCCTGCTCGCCTGCAGGGCCCCGGCCTCGGTGGGAGCTCTGCCGCCGGCGTGAGCCGCTCTCCAGGTCCGCAGGCAGCACCAGCAGCTGCTCTGGAGATGGTCACCTCTTCCGGGCTGATGGAAACGTTTGCTCGCTGATGTGAACACATGCCCACAGAAATTACATCTCTGCGATTAATCATGTGGAAAGTGTGGGAACAGACTGGGTGAGTTCTTCACTATCTCTTTAAGATAAGATCTCCCTCTTTGGTTCTGCACAACTAGCAACAGTTCTTTAATTTGTCGTGCCATTCCTCTGTATTAAAAATCTTTAGTATTAATTTCACTGCTTTACGTAAAGGCTGTACTTATTACTGTTCTTGGGTAGAGTTACTAGGGCTTTGTAAAACAGTTGTGTCAAAGGACAATTATTTCTGTGCCACATCTGTGCAGCTGCCATTGCTCCCAGTGACAACAAATAACTGCAAGAGTTTTTGGAGGTACGCTGGTTAATATCAAAATGTGTGAATTAGCTTATTACATGATAAAGCCAATGGAATGGCATACCAATTAATAACATTATGAGCTTTCCTAGGGAGCTGTAACCTCTTTGGTATACATGAATTCAGTAATAACTGTAATTATTACGAAGTTAAAATAAAACATGATCTCTCACTCTGCCAATTCAAGGGCAATAAGTGTGAAAAGCAGCCATTCCCCTGACTGCTCGCTACTGGCTCGAAGCACTCCTCGGCTCACAGTGAGGGTGCAGCAGGACGAGCAGCGCAGGCACCGATGGCTGCCCCCTCCCCGGCACCATTCAATGTGTCCCCCGGGCCCACCGAGCCTCCCGGCCGAGGGGGCTCCTCGCGGCCCCGCGCAGCTGCTTCCCTGGTTCTGCAGCCAGGTGCAGCCCAGGCCTGGGTTGGGAACCCAGGGCCCCCGCAGCCCCCCCCAGGCGCAGAGCAGCCTCTGCCTGCCTCAGGAGGCCGACAGGAAAGCAACGGCGTTGCTCAGGCAAATGTGCTGGCATTGGGCGTTTGTGGCTCTCTTGGCAGATACCACGACTGTGGCCATCCTCCCGTTCTCTCTCCAGCGTTGTTCATTAAACACAACCTCCTGGGTGCGCGTCCAGCTGACCCCTTCCTGCAGTTTGGGTGCTCGGCTGTGCCTGCGAGCACTCACTGCAGCTTCGCCTCCCCTCAGTTTATTGCCTCTTTGAACTATCTCCACTGTGTCCATTTACTTTTTAATGCAGCAGATGAAAAAACACTCCGTCGAAATCTTCTTGTGATGCTCTGCCAATTACATCATTGCACTGATGCGGGATCAGAGCCCGGCAGAACCCAGGCATCCTTCTGTGGGATCTGTCTACCTGTGGGTGATGAACGCGAGCTCTTTCATGCGTGTCTTCAGATGTGCCACTGCAACATGCTCTTTGGATCTTTCTGAGCAGAATGAGCTGAAATAAACTTGATAATCAAAAGAGTCTTGATGTTCACCTGCTACTGCTCAGACTGGAGGAAAAAATAGAGACTTTCTTATTCAAATGAATTGCGGGTCCCACTGAGTTGCCCAAACGCTGGCAGATGCTCAGCTTCGTGGCAGGCTCCAGTGAGCAGCACTGCACCTCTGGGCTCCCCACTCCATCTCTGCAGGTCAAGCAAGCACCACTCTTCTCTTCTAGTTTGAAATGCTGAGCACAAACATTTGATTCATCAAATCTGTTTAATTTGAAGCTAAAAATAGCAGTTTAAAATCCTCAATCATATATAATTAGTCCTGCATTTATTTTTCAGCAGATGTTCTTTCCCTGACGCTTCTGAATAGAAGAGTTTTGAATAGTGTCTCTGTCTGCATGAGCAGTGGGAGAGGGAGGGGACCTGCCGGGCTTCACTTTCCCATGGGAATGCTCTGTGAACACACGGTAGCGATTCCCCACAGCACCTTCACTCAGCCCCCCCAGACACATTGCCTTCCCCATGGGCAAGGGATGAATTCCCCGGAGAGTTCTCACCTGGAATGTTTCGAGGCGTAAGAGGCTTGTATGAGGAAATCTGTTTTTCCTACGTGGAGGCACTTCGGGAGTTAAGATTACCACAAGATGATGGACCAGCAAAATTTCCCATCGAATGTCAGACAAATAGGGATTATAGAAAAGATGCAGCTGGATAGTATATTTATCAAAAGAAAAAAAATTAAATTCTTCCACCATCAAAACTGATTGTAAATTAGGTAAATCTGTTTTCCTTTAAAAGAATAATAAGCATATATCAGACTTCCAGAATCTATATCCCCGAGGACTCCTGAAATTCATGGTATTAATCCTGGCTGCAGGAACAGCACAGATCTCTTATGCTAATTATTGTGCATTTTATTTGCTGTTTATATCTGGACTGCTCAGCCACAGAAGCCCGTTATAAAAGACAAAAAGCTGACAGGTGAACTGAGGAGTTTGTTGTAATTCAGGTTTGGATGATCCAGAGGAAAACAGGTGGAGGTGCTCCAGCCAGCCTCTGAGGAGCAAGCAAGAGGGGCTTGGAAGTCCTAAAGCCCCTTTTACTGGGCGTCACCACTTTCTGCTGCTTGGCAAGTAGGAAACGGGAGCCGCACAAACCTGTTGTCATTTTCTCTTCTTCACTTTAATTGTGGATTTTTCCTGAATGAATTAGAGGCTGCCAGCACACATTGTCACAGCAGAGTGGCAGAACAAAAAACACTTCTGAACCTGGACTTGTAATTTGCCTGCAAAAATAAAGATGCAGTTAAAAAGAGTTGTGACATTTCCTTTGCCTTCAAAGAGGCTGCCAAGGTTTTTAGGCTTTTGTTTCATCTTTCCCTTTCCTAGGTGTTAAATTATTCCTAGTTTTCATATTGTACACTTGTATTAAGATGGCGACTGCAATGAATTAAGTACATCTATGTGTTTAAAAACTTCCTGAGGTCTCAGACCCCCTGCTTTGTGGGGGCAGTGGCCTGTGCTAACAGCTCTGCTGCAGTTGGGGAAAGGAGTGACTGCAGCGTGGCTTTCCTGTCCTCCTGTGTCCCACTTCCAGCTCCCCCCAGTCAGCTGCTCTAGGACTTCCAGCATTTGCAGGCTGGCACCCTATTGTTCAGTTTTAGCTCTCTGTAATTATCTACGTACATATCTCTTGCATCTCTTGCTCTCTACGTGCATCTGATTTGAAGCTATGCTGACTTAAACCAGCTGAAGCTGTGACCGAGGAAGGTTTGCAGTTGAGTGCAGATCTGTTTTTCCAGAGCTCCAAGAAAATAAGCCTCTTTCCAAAAAACCTGCAGTTTGTTCCTAATTCCAGTGCAATTATACTACAATGAGGTGTGTTTGTTACATTTATCTTTTCTGCACAGCTCTTTTATAATGAAGAGTTGGATTTCAGTAAAAGCAGACAGACATTTTACGCAGAAGCCCTGCCACCAAGGTCTGAAATGTTTAAAGCTGATTACTTAGTAATGGTTCTGGCAAAAATAATAGAGGGCTGAATGTACGAAATACCAGCATGAGCCTGCCTCGATTCCACCGCCCATGAATGTTTTAACCTCATTTATCCTCTAGGTACTTACAGAACCATTTTGCATTTGTGCACTTAAAGGATTAAATAAAATAAATGGAGATGATTATTACTGCCCAGCAAAGCTAATGTTCAAAGACATGGTGTTTTGTTGCAACTGAAATTGTATTTGTGCTGTTTCCATACTCCACAAGCTTTCCAAAAAGGGGATGATGAATCATGCAATCTCCAGCTCTCTACTACTAATGAGAAACCTCTTAGCAATATGCTCTTTATGGTCTCCTCTCCAGCAATACCTAGTACATTGCTGCTCTTCTTCTTCAGTGTCAAAATGAGAAGTGAACCACATGACAGGCACACAGCATTGATGTACAGTGTGCAATTGGCTCCGGTGCTCTTTGGATACATGATGTATGTAGTAAGTTGGGAGTCTGTTATTCTTGCAGATTCTTATAGATATCGTTCACTTTGGTGATGAATGGAAATACCACATTTCACATGAATAGTTACAAAGCAATGATTTCTGATAGCGAAACAATCAATTTTAGAGGCTAAGCCTCTGAAGTTTAAACTTGGCTCAATTCTGAAGT
This sequence comes from Anseranas semipalmata, assembly GCA_013399115.1. Classification (NCBI taxonomy): domain Eukaryota; kingdom Metazoa; phylum Chordata; class Aves; order Anseriformes; family Anseranatidae; genus Anseranas; species Anseranas semipalmata. Next base: position 995,906 of record VXAA01006834.1, on the reverse strand, counting down.
TTTGAAATCTGAAAGTTGATGGTTCACTCTGTATGTCTCTGCTTCCTCCATCCACATGACTCACTGTATTGCTCCGTAAGGGAAGAATTAAATGAACTAATTTCATTGCTGAGCTTCGAACCTAGCAGGTAAAGCCCTTCCCGTTAGTGGTCTTGCAGAGGCTGTGCTGAAGAGCTTCCCCGCGTGGAGAGGAGCACCGTGTCAGGCTGGCGGTCTGTGTCACTTCAGTCTTTGGGGCAGTCAGCACTTGCTCATCCCTGGGCGCGGAGGCAGTGCCGGCAGCCCCTTCTGCGCTGGCTCCGTGCATGGATGTGTGGTGCCGGAGAAGCGTGGGCTGGGCGCGACGTGGGCAGGGGCATGCTGCCACGGGAGCCCGTGCCAGTGCTACTCCAAGCAGAAAAATGAAATCTGCTCCTAGCAGCCTGGGCTGCTTTAGTGCTTCCTCAGGGTCGGATGCCTCCGTTACTATTGTGCCAGTGTGATTCAGTTTCCTAAATGGGATAGAGAGACAAGAGACATGCTTGTCAAACCCTTTCTAGTACTGCTTTTCCATCTGCTGTCTTGGATGCTTAAGATTTGCAGTGCGAGCCCTCTCTTGGGTGTAGCTAATGCATCTAGATCCCTTTGCTGTATTAATGGCATTATTTTCCTCCGGCTGTGAAGTACTCGGGGCTTATATTGTGACAAGATTCAAGCACTCGGTTGTCAGACTGAGGTGCTGGATGTCTGTTTTCAAAAGGCTGGTTTGCAACCACATGGGAGGAGAAGAAAAAAGAAGAATGGAAGAAATTTTTAAAGGCAAGAAAGCCCATCGCTCCCCACCAGCACCTTCACACCCTCTTCCCTGCAGAAAGCCTCTCCTGGGAGCAGCAAAGCGTGGGGCTCTCAGGACTTACTGCCAGGCTCTCATTCCATCCCAGCTGGCAGAAGCCGTGCTCCAAGCGCACCCCCTGAGCGCGCCCATGCGTGTGCCTGGAAGCCTCCAGGGCCCCGTGGCACCGGCTGCTCGTGTCCGTGCTGCGCAGACCCCTGCCCGGGGGGGCTGCCCCCGCGCTCCCCGCTGCCAGCCTGCAGGAGCTTGCGTTCCCCTTGCAGCACCCCTCTGCATCTCAGGGCAACGATTCCCACCTGTGACTGCTCTGACTTACTGCAAAAGATTCCCATTAGCCTTATGAGGAGTTTATAGAAGTACCTTTTGCTTTGTATTTTTAAATATATTTTTTAATACTGGTCTGTTTTTCTCAGGTGGCTTTCTGAATGCTGTGAAATAAAAGGTAGTTTTGCTCTGTGAAATAACACCATGCGCTTAGCTGGGGGCACTATCTCTATGGCAGCGGCAAACATATAGGAACATATATTTTTGTCTTTTCTCTGGGGCATCCAGGTATCAGCCATTGCTGGAGGCAGGATGGTAAACAAGTGGGAGAAAAGCAAGCCCTCAGCTCTTTCCTCTTGCAGCCCATGTATGTCTCCGAAGAGGACAACAAATATATTTTCAAAACTGGAGTTGTCATTATTTTGGTAACACTTAATAAGTGAATTGTTTGGAGCCGTGCTTTGTAAATAATGCAAAACCATAACGTAAAGTGAGAATCCGTGTGTGCTGCAGAGTACGTGATAGACAGTTGTCACAGTAACTGCTCGTTTTTTCCTGTATTGGGTTATTCTGCTAGAAGCAAAGGCAAAAGGAAGGACATGTAGGTCCCCCCGAAGGCTGGCAGCAGTGTCCCGCACAGGTGCGTGCCTGCGCTGCTCAGCACGGCAGCAGGCTCTGGCTGCAGGACCTGCCCTGCTGGGCAGCTGGTTTGCGTGCTGAAGGGAGGTCAGCAGAGAAAATGCCTCTTCTCTGTGTATTTTAAATTGCCAATAAAACTCTGTGTTGTTAAGTTGGCTCTAACGGCAGAAAAGTAATTTTAAGTGAAAATCTTCATCCTGACAATTTTAATTTGTGCATATATCCTGTAGTGCCATTGGCACAACTGGAAACCCGTACCTCGGGAATGCCTGGAGAAGCCATTATTTTTAATATTCAGACTTTTTAAATGGAGGAAACAGTTAAATTTCATGTATTTATGACTTTCATATTTTTCCATATATTTTTTTCCATTCCCTTTGTCTTCTATAAACAAGATTTCTTTGGCAATTGGTAGCAAGAAGCTTAAGCCTCAAATGCAATTAAGAACATTGAATCAGCATTTGTTCTGAACTGGGGATTCAAGTAGCGGGAATTTTTCTGCTTGGCCACCTACAGGCTAGCACCCCCGAGGCTCTCTTTTTTTTTATCCAGGGGGCTGCTCACAAGAGCCGCCTGGATCCTGGTGCCCTGCTGTGCTGGCAGCAGGGCCGCAGCTGGTGCCGAGGGGCGCTGGGGAGGGCAGTTCCCAGCCACCTGAAGGAGGCCCCGGCCTCCCCCGGCACTTCCCTGGCAGATACCGAGGCCAGGGCTAAGGCAGGGGATGCGGCTGGATGTGGGCACTGTGTGTGGCTGGGGCTGGCCCTGGGGCAGCTGCGGCGCTGGGTTCAGCCTGGGCGCTGCTGAGTGCGTGCGCGGGGGGGCCAGGGCGGGCTTTGCCTGCGCTGTGGAATAGCACTCGGTCCTATGAAAGCAAGCATGCGGGCTGGAGAAGAGAACATCAATGACATGCTTGCCCTGGGCTCAGCCAGAGCTTTCTGTTGATTCCAGAAGTCTCCATGAGATTCGTATTAATGCCATGATTGACAAGATCCTTGAGCATAATTACACATATTAAAACCACTCTGAGTTCTGCCCAACAGCAATTTCGGAGAGAAACTTGATTTATTAATTTAACTGTGATTTCTTGTCTGTTATTATAATGAGCCAGAAAGACTGAAAACCTGCTAATTAAAACTCATAACACTTCAGAGCAATGCAGAGCAGCAACAGACTTACATATTGCAAGGCAAATACCAAATGAGCCTTCCAAAAAGAAAAAAAAAAAAAGTGCCATTGCCCCTGGAAAGCACGACTGTCCTTAGGCTTTTCCAAAGAGAAAAATATGGAAAATATTACATACATATTACTTTTGCTATATTGAAGTCTTGCCCTTGCAGCCATGGCAGAGCACTAACAATAGGATGCTGGCTTCAATTTGCCTTTGTTTTCATTGGCAAAACACAAAGCGAGTAGCTTGAGGAGGGTGTAAATGCCAAGATCTCAAATGGCAGTGGTCTACCTTGGCAGGAACAATTCATGTGTGAGGAAGAAGCAGAGAATTAGGTCTTTTGTGTGTTTTTCACTCAGTCTTCCACTCAGCCTTGAAATGTTGCTTCTGCTACTGTAGAAGCAAGGTAATAACAGATACCTGTGCTGGGACTTTATGACAAAACATTTCATTTAATCCACAGCAATACCTTGAGAAGTGGCACACGTGGAAATCTGCATGTGTTGCACCCCTGTAAAGGAAGCTGTTTGCATTGTTTGTGCCAGGACTGATGCCATTGGAAATACCAGAGGACTGGTTAGAGCGAAGCCATGCCTGAGCAGGCGGCCTCATTTTTAATCAGCCAGACCCCGTGTTCAGCACTGTTAACCAATATTGTCAAGGGCTAAGTGGTTGTTCCGTGATTTGTTGTGGTCTTCCCACCGCTGACATTTCTCTGTTCTCTGTTTTAAGCAAGTGCGAGTGGAGGCTGGGGACATGGGGAGGAGGCGAGCGCTTCCCCAGCCTGGCCCAGGGCTGCACGCAGGCAGCGGGCTGTCAGGGCCGCGGGGACACTGGGGACATCGGGGACATCAGGGCTGCTGCTGCTGGCTGGCTCTGGGGGAAAACGCACCACGGGGGCATCCAGGAACCCTGTCCCCCTGCCTCTGAGGGGTGCACGCGCTCCCTGGAGACCCACAGGCGGGGCCTTGGCTGCCGCAGCGGCGCGCTGCTGCAGGCCCCTGGTGATGGCCGCCTGCTGCCCTGCCTCGCCCACGCGGTGGTAAAAGCAAGGTGTGGGGCTGGGGGCTTTGCTGTGGCTGTGGTGGGGTGGCCGAGGTTCCCGGGCATGTGGATGGGCTTGTCTTTCATGGTTGTTTAAGGTACTTTCAAACTTTGAAAGAAGTTTCCCTGCTGGGGCTGGGCCTGCATGGCACTGCAATGCTGTGCCTTTGGGAGACTAAAAATAAGAGAAAATCTCCGGCCTTTTGCTGGGATAGAACGGCATGATAGAACTTTTATTGAAGTGCAGGAGATGATATATGGGTCTCGGTGGAGACTCACCTCCCAGGAGACTATCAGGCTTAATTCATCCAGCTATAGCATACCTATAAAGCTTAATGTTTCTATCCATAATGTGCTGGTTCAGGCTAAGCATATCCATCTCCCATGGAAAATACATAGAAAGGTTTAAGAAAAAAAAAAAAGCTAAATCACATTATAGTCAATGGCTAACGAGTAACGAGCTGCAGGTTGCAGACAGGCTGCAGCAGCCAGGGCTTTGCTGCAGTGAGGGTTCTGCTGTGGACACGCCAGGATGCGGCCCCCACCGGCAGGTCCCTGAGCAGGTTTCCTGGTACGGACGGTGATCCTAGGGTGGGTGGAACAGTGCTCCTAAAAACGTTTGCCAGTTTTATGTTCCATGTCCGTAATGGCTCAGGTCTGGAAATGCTTTCCTTCCTGTCTGATTGCATCTCAGGGGCACTGCATGGAAGGCTTAAACAACGCGCAGCTTTCTGAGCAAGCAGCGGCTCTGACAGGAGGGTGCTGAAAGCTTCTGCTTCCTCAGACAGTGCCGGGATGTGCTCCGCTCCCACTGCCCTCCCTGCGAGCTTTTGTCTCCATGGGATTAAACTGCGATTTAGTGCAAGCAAAAAGCAATAGCATGGCTGTACTCAGTGAGATTGGTTCAGAGCATGTTGGCTGTGAAATGAGCACCTCTTGCCTGGTTTTCTCCCCAGGTTAGCAAGGAAAAAACCCAAGTCCTTGCGAGTAGCTGAGTACTGGCCGTACAGGGAGTTTGTCATTCCTCATCAAATACTGGTTACTTTAAGGAACTAATGTCAGATCAAGATCAAGCAATGCTCTAGTTTAAACTTTTTGCCTTTTCCTGTAATAATTACTGTTCAACTCAATGCATTATAGAGGCCTTTGACTTTACTTTGAAACAGGCGTTGCTGGCTGGTGCCAAAGACAGTGACTAAAATGAAAAATCTTTGATCTAACTCAATATCACAACTTCTTTTTTTGTATATTAACATAATCTCTGTGCTGAAATTAATCTGTGGTGTGGCTGCAATGTGTTGAAGATTATACATATTAGCATTCAAGATGATGATTGCCCTCTTTTTTTTTTTAAGCAGTAGCAATTCTTATTTTTTAATCTGCTCCTATTTTAGGAATATAACTATTTTGCCCTACTGAATATCCTCAGGAAAAGTTCAGGAGATGCTTCTTTGTTTTTGGGCACTGAGCTTACTTGTTTGGACAAAGCAGCCACAGGTGTTGGTGCCAGCTGCTGCCTTGCCGTGCTGGGTACAGCGTGCATGGTCCCAGCTTGCCCTGGCTCCGTCCTTTCGAGCTGCTGAGTGGCAGAGCTGGTGTGAGCTGGTGGGCACAGGTGGCAGCACCTCTTCAAATCTGAAATATGGAGTTGGAAGCCCAGGCCTTACTGAATGGAAAACCATATAACTTACTCCCTGGGGCAGGGGGAATCTTCTTGTAGTGCTTCACAATGTTCTGGCTCCTGCTTTGGAGCAGTGGTGCAATTTAAATGATAATTGACTAACCTCTCTTCCAACCTCATGAAAGCATTTTGCTTGCTCAGGTGTAGGTGGTGAAGCATTTACGTTAAATGCCTTCCCTAAGGAGGTGCAGGTGGCTGGGAGGGAGTCAGAGGAATCAGAACCCGGTGCTCCAGCCCGGGGTGCTCTGCTGGTGCCAGCCCTGCATGAAGTGATGTCCTGCTGCGTGTCCCCTGCAGAGTGGGGCCAGTGGGGATGCCACGCGTGCCCCCTGGGTGGGAGCTGTGTCTTGTGGCTGGCATCTGGCTTCCAGTGCTTGCATAATGGGAAAGGGAAAAGGTATTCTGCTTGGAGATGTGCACGGCCAGGACAACGACAGGGTTTGTGACCATCTTGTCCTTCACTGCAGCCCTGGACACCAGCCCTGAGCCTGCAATGAGACTCAAAGCTTCAAGACGGGAGCGAGGCACAGCAGCTTCTCCGGTCAGAGATGGCTCCAGCCCCTCCAGGTAACTGCAGCGCGTTGGGTGGGTCGGGCAAGGACGCGTGTGCTCCTGGGGCCTCAAGGGAGCTAATTAAGCATGAACCCCCTCGCGTAGTGCTGTAGTCTGAGCAGGTCAAGGAGCGCAGGGCGACTAGCCATGGGAGTGTCCAGGGAGCACTGGGGTTAGGTGCCAGCCTAACCTGCAGGAGAACATCCAATGTAACTTTCCAGTGGCTGCAAAATTTCTTGAAATGTGTTTTTAGTGAGGATGATGAAATAGACATGTTCTGGCCCAATTTGCTGGTGTGCTCTGGCAGTATTGTCAGAAGGAATATAACTGAACCTAGCCCATGTGGTAATACTTGACATCTCTACAGGTGTGGAAAAAGTCTTTTCTCTCTATGCCTGTCCACTTTTATTCCCGGAGCTGTGTGTGTGTCTCATCTGCTGTGGGTTAGTGACCAAAATGGATCTGAAGCACATCAGGGGCTTCAGTCCCCAGGCATAGCACTGGAATCTTTCAGGCTTCCTTTCTTAGTGGAGCTCACCACAGTCACCCCAGCTGTTAACGCTGCGTGTCTCGGTGTGGGTTTGCTTCTGACCTGTGCCCGTGCGACGCGGGTGGCTCGGGGTCCACATGTAGGCAGGTGGACGGTGGCACCGTGCCCTTTACAAGGGTTTCAGCTGGAAAAATGTCAGCGTTGTTGGCTTCATGAAGAAGAAAACTCTCACAGCGCATGCATCCTGCACTGAACTTTTTTTTTTCCCCACTCTAAGATCATTTGAGTCAGAAATATTCAGCTAGTTGTAGAGGTCTTCAGATTTTATTTTGCAGAGAGAAATTACATTAACAGGAGCAAAAATATCTGCTTTATGTTGGCTGTTAGAACATGTTTCATTTTTGGCTTTTTGTCTGTCTTTAGCTAGCAAAATCTGTATTCAAGGGACAGTATCTTCCAATAGATTCGTTAAAAGAGAATGTAACCAACAAATGATGCTATTAGTAAGAATATATACATTTATTTAAAATATTTCCCTTCTAAATGTAAAATGTCCATTCTATGTCTATTAATACACAGTTCATTAAACTAGAAACAACTATATAATTAGGCAACAACAACAATTCATTAGTCTTAATGGGATTTAATAAAGTTGCTAAGCAAGGATTCTTCAGAGAATTAATTACAATATACTAATCAGGAAGAAAATCCAGTTCATCACCCAGATATTTCTCCAGTGCAAGGGCTGTGAAACACCAGCAGTTCTCAGAACATCCCCCAGCACCAGAGTGACTCCTCACTGGACCGTAGCGATGTGGCTGCCAAGCTGGGCAGTTTACAAGTGGATTTCTCCTCGCTTTGTAAACACTGAATTTCCAAGCAAAAACAACATTATTAATCATTTCACAGCCACATATGTTTGGAGCTGGATTAAGGAGGGCCGTGGTTTCTGCGCTGGCTCCTGTTGCTGCTTGGTAGGCACGGGAAAAGCAAAGTGCGTGGCCTGGCTGGTGCCCCTGCGGCGGGGCGGCCGCTGTCACCCGTGGAAGGGCCACATTTCCTAGTCCAGCAGAACTGTAAATGGGAATGGCTGGATTCTATAGCCCTTAACAAGATCCATTGTTTCTCATCATGGACTTCCATCCATGCCTGTTTTTTTCACTTACTGTCACCCATTTTCTTATTAATTAAACAGCAGCTTTCTGCAGGCACTGATTGAATTATTGAGTAACACCTGCCACAATAGAGGGAATAAAAGGGAAAGGATGCATTATTTTTAATGCAAATGGCTTCAATTCAGATGTATTTGATCAATTTTAACTGACAATTAAATTATAAATGAATAAAGTGAAAGGGTCAGTAAGATAACAAATGATAGCATGTCATATTTAAGCAAGCCAGTTTTTTTGAAGTGATATGAGAATTGCAAGTGTTAACTATTGCTAGCTGTTCAATGTGAGCAGCAAGGGTTTTTAGAAGACTGGTATTGCTTCTATCCTGTACCCGCAAAATATGAAAAAACAAGCATCAATTCAGTTGTAGCAGAGTGTCTGTTGCTCTGTCACAGCTAACAAGTGACGGCATAAATGGGAAGGAGCGTGGTGTGCTCCTCAGTGCTGGTCTCGAGGTCTCTTCTGCGCGCGGTGCCGTCTGGCTGCGGTGCTGCCTGCGCAGCTCGCCCCGCTGGGGAGAGGAGTGACCGGGCTGTGAGCGCTGCAAGTCACTGCTGGGATCTCCTGGGCGCACTCGGTGTCTTGCATGCTGTACGTGAATCTGTGAATCAGTCAATATGCTGTGTAGAAATCCCAGCTGCCTGGTTCGCACCACCTAGTTTAAGCCTAGTTTGTTTATTATAAACTAATATTTGAAGTAGTCCCTGATGCAGTTTCACATATGCAGTGATAGAGATCTGCCTTTTCCTCCGGCATCTGATGTGCATTTGTAAGAGTTTTTGTAAGAACACGTTGAAATCCATGTTGACATCCCTGACTAAAAGGACAACCCATCTTATCAGTCTGACTCAAGCTCCCTGTCTCAGATGCTTTAAGAAACACAGAACATGTACATTTATCGCAAACTGGCATAAGGCAGCTTCCCGTCTGCTGGCTCTGCCTTTCCCCACGCAGCGCGGCAGCTCTGCATGTCAGTAAGGTTTTTGGAGTAATTTCGTACTAGAGTTGTATAATGACTTTAGTGTCTTTTGTGATATCCTGGACTATTCACTCCGTCAGATAGCACATCCCTTTATCTCCTGTAGTGGGCCTCATTTTTTCTGCTTTCTTTCCCTGATTTTTACCTTTCTGCTGCCATGTCACTGAGCTGAAAAGATTCATAAAGAATTATTAAGTGCTGGAGAGAATATTTTACAGTGATAGACTTAAGGAGCTCAGTCTGTTTATCTTATCGAAAAGGAGCTTGTAACTTAATTTCAGTGGATAAGTACCTTCACAGGGAGGAAGCTCCAGGTACTGAAAGGCTTTTTCTTCAGAGAAAGGCACAAAGACCAAATGGCTTTAAGATGAAGACAGAAAAATCCAATTAACAAGGTAGAAATTTTGAACTTTGAGGCTCATTAGCTACTGGGAAAATTTGGCTAGCTACTCCCTTTCCTGGATCTTTGGAACCAGATCTAATGATTTTCTGAATGACCTGGTCTGATGGCACTCACCCCTGGACTTGTTAGTGCCAAGCGTGTGATTGCCCGTTACCTCCTGGGCATCCCGTCAGCCCGCCCAGTCTCACTTCACGCTCGGGATCTGTGAAAGTCCTGCTTTCTTCCTGGGATGTTTCACTTGGGCTCTCGTGTGGGGGCCTGGTCTGGCAGATGGAGCCTTGGGCATCTGCCCTAGCATCTGGTGCCATCTGGAGAGCCCAAAGAGAAGCAGAAGTGGTTCACACCAGCGTTGCTTTCCTGGGGCAGTGCTCTGTATCTGGTCCCAGCCAATTTACCCCACGTTGGGATATATTTTGTATGCTGTGGAGCGTAGCACAGGCTTTAAGGTACTGATGGCATAGGAGAGAATGAGACAGCAAGCCCCAGCAACACATTCACATCACCAGACAGTGATGTTTGAGGATGCGGTTGCAAGCATCCCACGATAAGCTTTACATTTTAAAGGTTACTGACTCAGCCTTGGCAAGCAGGGAAAGCAGCTTTAAAGTACATAGAGACACTAATTGGTCATTTGAACTTTGCCTGGAGGGCCCTTTTGGCAGGGACGATAGGCTCGTGCTGACTAAGTGTGGCTGAAGTTAGAAGACAGATTCCATTAATGAACAGCAGATAAGGAGGAGGAAGACCAGTTGCTTTGGACAGGGACTTCCAGTTCATTTGGGCACTGTGGTCCTGCCTCTTTGCTTACCTGTGCAGGAGAATACAAATGTGGAAGCCTTCCCTGGTTCCTCTGCTCTGTCCTACCCAGGTCTGAGCCCCAGGAGATGAGCGAGGATGTTTCTTTCCTGTCCTTCCTCTCTGTACCTGTAGAGGTGGGCTTATGGAGTGGGAGGAGCAGATACGGACAGATGTGCAACAGCAGCTTTCTCTTAGCAACAAATGATTGTAGGTGGGATTTGTACTCTCCCTCTCCTGTGATCTCGCATGAACCCATTTAGCTATTGAAATACTTAGCAGAAACCTGCAAATGCACTACTTGGACATAGGAATGAATTAAGCTCTCTGCAATTATTTGCTGTCTGAAAAACCACAGCAAATAACAGAAGCTCAGGTGTACAGGGCTAAAATCAGGCCATTACTCTTCCCATGAAAACATTTTAAATGTTGTACAGTTAGTTGCAAGTGATAGTGTATGATTTTTGCAACAGCTAACCCACAGTAACGGGGATTTGCCAAGTATTTATCAATTGGAGCCAGAGCAGGATGTTGCTATGGCGATGGGAAGTAGCTGGGCGATATTTTTCTTCTGCGAATATATTGTTGCAAAACACAAATGGGGAAAGAAAAGGAACCACGTCTTTGAAGAAACAGGTTCAGTGTTAGGTTGTCACACAGAGGCAAGAATAGTTCTCTTAGAAAGTGGGGGGCTGGTTGTGTCCCATTAGGCACAAGCCCCTGCGTGGGGGCTCTGCAGAGCACGCTTGAACTCGGGGGGGGGGGGGATGGGATGCAGCAGCCCCCGGGGGAGTCGCTGGGTTAGAAGGAAAAGCAGGAGACTTCCATGTGACTGAAGGTCTGTGTAAACCCAAGGTCACCAGAGCCATTTCTGTGGCTGCTGCTTATCATTTAATGAAGATAAAAAAGAGCAATTAAATTTAGTCTGGCAATTTGGCACATTAGCATTAATCTTCAATGAAATCAGAAGGTGTTTGTGTTTTGTGTAAGCTTGGCTAATGTATCATTTTATTACTAACAAGCAGAAGCCATAATTACTCTTCTATTTGACAGAATTTGTGGATGATTTTATTGACAACTCCCCATGTAATTTATGCATACAAGTCATTTACTTCAGAGAAACTTTAACATTGAGTTTTCATTCAACATTGCGCTTTGCTTCCTACCCAGCAAATGGCAGGGCTTTGGGCGACTTCCATGGGAAATTTTGGTATGTGAACTGGAAATGATGCAAGACCCTGGGCTTTTAAGGTAGATTATATGAAGAACAGCAAATAAAACTCGTTCAAATGTTTTCACTCCAGGCCCCCACAGGTTGTGGGGCTGGGTCATGCAGTGCTGGGGCTCGGCCGCCCCTGTGCAGGCGGTGGGCTCGCTGACGTGGGCGTTCACCAACGTGGTTTGGAGCTGCCCAGGGCCGGGGTGCCCAGGCCCTCCAGCTGTCCCCACCTGCCTTGTCCTGAGTGTGGGACGCGCCCCGGCGCTCATCCCCAAGTGCCAATGCTTTGACACGGGAGCTTTGAAGATTTCAGGACTTAATGTTCCTAGACAAAAACGTATTTCAGCTTGTTTTTTGAATTTGGATGACGCTATAAAATGACAATTTCTGAAAGGCCAGATGCTAATTTTTTATAATTTTATACATTTGACAGAGTTCTAAAAGATTTTGGAGAAATAAAACCAGAAGTCTTCAATTCCAGAACTGCATTAGAAGGAGCTGTAATGTCTCCCGAGCCTGGGGGAAGAGCGATCAGATGCATCGCTGCTGTTGTTGGTTTATTTTCAGTGCTTGTCTGTAAACTTCTAGGGTTTAGCTGGCAAGTGAGAGAACAGAGGAACCCCAGCAGCAAGGCAAGCCTTGAATATCTGATTGGGAAAAAGCTGCTGAAAACTTCCAGCAGGGTTCCCAGGGAAAAGAACGAGCGGCGGCTCCGGAGGACGCAGAGCATGAGGGGCCGCTGGCGGTGCCGGGCAGCTCCGTGCTCTCCCTGCAGGAGCGCGCAGCAGCGCAGGGGCTGGCTCGGCTCTCCTGTGGCGGTGAGCCCACGTGCTTGTGGTGCAAAAATCCAGGGAACTTAAACCATGTGGACTGCAGGGCCAGAAGGCAACTGGGAGACAGCAACGTTATGTGGCCAGCTTGTTGACTACGTCGGCACCGGTGCTATGGCCTTTGCACGGGACTGCAGGTTTGTTTACAGGAGCCGTCGCGGGGTAAAAGGGCTGGTCCTGCGAGCACCGGGGGCCGCAGTGTGACAGCGCGGGTGTGCTGGCGAGGCTGGGCCTGCCCTTGCTTTTAGACTTGTTCTTTGGTTCGGTTCTCAGGTACTGGTATCATCTCAGTGAACGGCGCTTGCTGTTTGTTTAGCAATGCAAAGAACGTTTTATGGCTTTATCATACAAGGAGAGTAAATTTGACGTACATTAGGAAGTGGCCCTGACTTACAGCTAGGTTGTACTGATGGGTTGCACAGATTGCATTTGGCATTTGCTACTACTTCCAGCACTTAATGACTTAGCTTTAATGTTTTTTTATTTCTTTTTATTAAAAAAAAAAATCCCATAAGACCTTAGGGTTTATTACAGGGCCGGGATAGGGATATACAAGGCATTTCTAAACTCATAGCAATGCTGTATGTTAAATATTCATAACTGCAGCTACCATTTGCTGTTGATAAGGACATTGATTTTCTTTGGAAGCACGACAATTATTTGCATTTATTGTCTGTTGGGATAATTTTATGTACAAGTTTGGGAAAACATTAAGCATTGAGCATGCTGTTGCGTTTATACCTTTCTACAGTAGGGAAAATAACTAAATTATATTTTGGGCTTTAACTAATGATTGTCAAGACCGGCCTTAATAAGGCAGAAGTTAAGTCAGGAGCAAACCACGCAAGCACGTAGCAGCCAGCGAGGCTGCCTGTCTCACGCGGCACCTGTGACACTGAGATTTTTTATTTGGTTTTGCACATACCTATCTTATGGAAAAGCCTGTAACGAGATGAAATGCTCCCGTGGAGTTACTCCCTTGTGGGACTGAGAACAATCGGAGGAAGAGATTAGTCATGTTGCTAAATGTGCTTTTGGCAGATGATCTCCTGTTGTACTGGAGAGTGCAACGAGAGCCCATACGAAACGGGCTGCAGAGGAGCTGCAGGTCCTTGCTCTGAGCCAGCACACCCAGTGTGAGCTGTGCCCTCCTGGACCTTGCTTCCAGCCCCCCCCAGCCGCTGAAATGGGCTTTTTGCTGCAGGGGCAGGGACGAGGTGTTTCTGAACGGGGTGTGCCCGTGTGGGAGCCCGTCCCTGCCGAGGCAGCCGGCGAGTTCGCTCCTCGGCAGCGCTCAGCGCCCCACAGCCTCCTGCTTTGTTTCTTTCCAAAGGTCTGCACTGGAGTTTAAACTGAGTTAAATGGAACTTAAAATTTGAGGGTGAAATAATGGTAATTAGCTGCAGCATGGCACAGAGCAGTAGCTTGAAGCCTGATCCATTGCCTCCATGAACACCCCTTGATCCCTGCTGGGCTCCCCAGCTGGGACTCCACAGCTTTCTGTTTGTGGCTGGAGCTTTTTTCTGCAAGGCAAAAGAACGTGTTTCCCTTTCTTTAACCCTCCTACACTGACTGTGAATGCAGGAGCTGCTGAGCCTCCATGGTGCAGTGCTGGGAGGGTTGTGTAGGAGTACATGTGCAGAGGGTTATTGTTTTAGCATTAATGGGGTTTCTCCCAAATTATGGGGTACTGCATAGTGTTCTAACTACTGCAATCTTTGCAGATGATCCTAACCCTTTGCTTATACTGTGCTGCAAGGTCAGGCCTGATGGAAATACTCTTCCCAAAGCTGGGAGGCTGGCTAAGCACAGTTGCACTATGTATTTTTTCCTCTTTCTCATAGGGAAGCTTAACCGATTTCTAGGAAGAAAAGCCTCTTTCTCAGTAGCACAGTGCAGCACAGATTTCAGTGTGTCCAAAACCAGAAGGGCCCATCACATCACCCACTAGCTTGCATCCACTGGCTGCCCGGTGCCGTACTGCGCCGTCAGCCGTAAGGACCTCGGTGCTCTGGGACGCTGCCGCGTGCCAGCAGCAGGGTGAGGCTGACGTGCTCGTGGCCGCACGCTGCCAGCGGCCTCGCTGCGGTGAGCAGCCCGGCCCCGGGGGTGCTTGGCTGGCTCTAGTTTGCGGCTGCGGTCCGTGGTGAGCAATGTGCGGGGCCTGCAGACTGCACGGCTGCTCCTCCAACGCCAGATCAGCCGCGGTACTGCCCTGTACGCCCTGCTTCCTTCTGAAAAGCAGACAGGATTTAGGAAATGTCCGGGGAATATCCACCAAGTTATCCGCCTTGTTTGGCCCTGATTAGATTTTTAAAATTTGTTTGGGTTGGCAGCCTGGGGCTGTCTGCTGATAGGATGACTCAGTGCCCAGAATTTGCTGCGGCTGTGGGACTTCACCTTAACTCAACCTCTGGAAAGGTTACAGTGGTTGCACTAAAACATCTGCTCTGGCTTTAGAGGTATTATGCTGATAAACTCGGTAAGAAGGGTCAATACAAAAGCTAAAAATCCCCATTTGAGTGTGCCCAGGCACCGAAAGGTAAAAATCGGGGGCAATCTGTCCCTGAAAGAAGCACACAAAGCTTTGCAATGTGGTCTAATATTATTGAGAAGTGCCTACTCTTGCTGCTGTTAGTCTGTTAGAGCGAGACCTGGAAAGGAAATGAGACCCACAGGGGAGCGAGAGCAAGCCACGAGCCACCCTGCCGTCTGTGTGCTCAAGCCTGCTAGGTTTTATAAAGGACCTTGTTCTATGGACAACTGATCACTGCATCAGCTCTGAGTGGTTTTCACTGGGATGGGATAGCATAATAACAAGTGTTTGCTGCACGTCGGGGGAGCCCCGTGGGAGTTAAGCCTTATAAATAATCTAGACACTGTCAACTTGTATCTTCTCCTATCTGCTATGGAGAAGGGTAGGAAATGACAGCAAGGAACGAGCCGCTAGCCCATCTGGTCTTGGATTTGGAGGTTAAGAAATAGGAGGAGGCACAGGGAAAACCTTGGCATTTATGCACTGCATTAACGCACACAAGAAGGCATCTGTTCACTTAAAGTACATTTGCTTGCTTTTTATCAGGCCTGAAAAAGCTTACGCTGATATTATGAGCTCTTTGGCCCTTTCAAACGGAAGCACTGACCGTAACGCCATCTCCTGCAGGAAGCCTGGCTGGGAGCTCGGCTTGCACTGTGGTAGCAGACAAACTGCCTTGACTTTGTGTTTCCTGGGCTTAATTATCCATGGTGTGATTTTTCCCCACCAAAGGTGGTTCTTGTTGCTGTACCTCTCCACTGCTGTCCCTGCCTTAGTGACACGTGCCATTGGCCTTATCCTCCAGCCCCTTTTTTTGTGTTCTTCTGTTCCCAGCCCGTGCCATCCCCCTGACGATAACCGAACCACGCTAGCCCATGAGGTGTAGCAGCCTTGCGGCACAGTGGGTGTGTTAGCAAGCCATATGGCTGCCCGATGGCCAGTATGTTTGCAGGGGCTTGGGGAGTGCTAATTTGCAAGTGTGACACTTCCCTGGGTGTTGCGCTTGGCTGGGGCTCTGTAAGCGCAAACAAACTAACCTCCTTTCCAGGGAGGAAGCATGTCTTCCTCACCTGCTATGCATTAATCAGAGCTGTCTCTCCTACATCCTTGCAGAGGAAGCACGGACACAGAAGCTGTGCAAAGCTCAAGCTGTCGTGGTGGAAGATAAAAGTACGATACCCCGAGAGTCTGAAATTTTTGGCTTACAAAATGACATGTTGTGTCTAGGTGGGAGATGAGTCTGAGGTTAAAGTTGTTTGTTCATTATTTCTCTTTAAAGTCTGACTCTTGCTTTTGAATGTGGGCTTCACAAGTTTCAAATCTTTATTCTGGAAAAAAGAGGACAAAAAGAAACAGGAAAGTTTGCACAAACAAATTTTGCCATCTTTCAAATGGAAGTTTTTGCTCTTATTGGTACTCAAATCTGCAAAAATGAGGTGGAGAGAGAAGCAGAATCCCTGACTGCAGTGGCTGTTCCTCATGATGCCTGTTGGCACCAGGAGCTTTTCAATTGCTATATGTATTTTTCCACCAGAAAAAATCTTTCCAATGGGATGAAATAAGCCTTCAAATTTATATTTTCCTGTCTCTGGGATCATCTTGGTGGCAGTTATGAGAATGCAGTTTCTTGTCTGACATTTCAAATGCGTATCTCTCCATCACTAAATGAAGATGCAGACTGCCACAGGAGCACTTTGCTCTGTTTTGCAGCTGCAGCTTGAATGCGCTGCACAAAACCAGAGAATAGCATTTGATGTGCAACTCCACAGCATCCAGGCAGAGCAAGGGCCTGTGTGGTTTATTCCCCTGCCTGTAATTGCTTTATTTTCCATTTGTTATGAACAGTGCCTGTGTTGGAAAAGGTCACAGGCCTATTTTGTTGGAAGGTGAATAAATGGAAAACTATCACTAATTGCTTTATGCCAGTGAGCTGAAAACACCCAAAAAGATTATTTCTGTTCCCTCGCTGAAATCTGCTCCCAACATTCATGCATGCAAAACTTGGGAAACAAGCTTGCTCTTGGAGGGAAACTTTTATATCCACCAAAATTAAAGGTAATTCCTCCAGGATGACCCTGTTAATTAATCCTTTTCTTAAACCAAAAAGGCCAAGTAAAATATTCCACAAACATCTGTTTCTGCTAATACTAGCTGAAGTGCAGTCCCTTCTGTTTGTATGTGGGCACCTCCAAGGCAGCAAATGCTTTTCCCTTTGGGAATGTGGCACATCCTGGATTTGCCTTGCCTGTGTAGGGTGTGAATGAGCGAGCAGCCTGCACCTGACCAAATGAGCATCAGTGTTAGGGCTTATCCACTTCTGTACCTACTGGCAAGGTTTTTTCATTATTTCCTTGATAACCTCATATGAGTTACCTATAACTCTCCTAATTGGGAAGTATTTGGTATTTGNTTTTTTTTTTTTTAATATTTACATAAAAATCAAGGCTGCTCTGTCAATGCAGGAATGGGGATCTTCCACTACGGCCTTGAGTTTGGCAGGTAATACTCTTACAGAAGCTCTGTGGATCTGTATAAAGATGAGTAAAACAATCTAATCTTGAAAAAAAGGACATATTACATAAAATGAACAGATGGGTAGTGCAGAAGGAACTCCATTTAGATTCTACTTGGAAGGAGGTGGGTAATTCTCTGAACTTCTGAGAATCTCTTTTGTTTTTCAAATTGGCAATATCATATACAGACAACCAGAGCACAGGGGACCCTTGCTGTAATTGCGATGTTATGACTTGTTTACAGAGGCGATGAGTATGAGATGATGTACTTTTCCATGAAGAGTCTGTGCGGGAGTCCAGCTGCTGCGTGGAGATGCGGTGCCTTCGGAAGGCTTTTCTGGGGAGTGGACGGAGGTCGCCTCCTTCCTGGAACACATTGCCTCAATTAGCGGGATTGTTTCCACCGCTTCAAATCCTGCAGCGAAACAATGTTGTTAAATTCCGCATTGAACTTTATTGTCTCTGCTATGTGTTTCTCCCTTTGCTGGCTGTGAGCTTGCTGGAGCTTTGCGTTGAAGACGCTCGGTGGAGCAGTGCAGCTCGCCCGCGAGGACGAGGCAGGAGCAGCTATCTGTTCAGCTGCATTGTCTTCAGATCGTGCCCTTGGTTGCGCCTGTGCGACTGCACTAAAGGGTAATGGGGTTGCACAGATGTAAGTGAGGAAATAATCTGGCTGCACGCGCACTTGATTACTGCTGGCGATGCATAAAAGGAAGCGCTGAGCCTCCCTCGCCGGCTCAGCCCTCCCCGCTGCAGTTTATCCCTCCTGGAAACCGAGAAGGGACTCAGGGATGAGCTTCCAAACCCCCTGGGGTCCTGGGAGAGGCAGTGCGGTCCCTGTCACCACACAGGGATGTGGACGTGTCCCTGCTGCCTGGCCACCAGCGCAGCCCTGCTCCTGCACTGGGCTCATCCTCAGCATCCAAACCCCTTCTCCAGGCACCTGTGTTTTGCAGCGTGAAGGGTGGGAGATGCAGAAACTGCTGCAGGAGGGGTGGGGTATGAGAAAATAGAGAAATCTTCCTGATAGAGCCTAGCACTTGTACGCCGAAGTGGCAAGTTTCACTTTGTGTTTCCCAGAGCAAAGCTGCTGTCTGTGGGGAACAGAGGAGCAGGAAGATGGGAAAGGGAGAGCAGAGGGGCCTCAGCTGGATGGGTCTTGGATGACTTCCCAGCCTACTTGAAATGCCATGTCCCCCGCTGCAGCGGTGCCAGGAGCCCCAGGGCTCAAAGGAGAGGTGCCCAGGACCCCCAGACCCCGCAGGGCCCCCTAGGGGGCAGCATGGAGACATGGGGGGACCCCAGGAGGGAGCCGGCTTTGGTGGCTTCATGGCTAGCTGGAGCCCACTGTAACATCATCGTTTGCAAAGCTGATGCTTAGCAGGTATCGGTGTGTGTTCCTTCACGTAGACATCTCTTGCAAGGAATGTATGCATCGGGTGCAGAAACAGAGCCTGAGCTGAGGCACAGCCCCAGTGCCCTTTGTGCTTGTACCAGATAAGATTGTGCCTAGCTAGTACAAAAGCTAAGAGTTAGAGGAAGAAAGGGTCTTTTTTTTTTTTTTTTTTTTTTTCCTCTCCCCTCATGCTGTAGTAACAACCAAAATGGTGTGGGCAGATCATTTGTGTGCGTAGGTCTTGTTTAGGTATTAATGTACAGAAGTGTGTGCGTAGCTCTGTGTGTATGGACAGTGCATAAAGGCCTCTGAAAATGTAGATTTGTGCATCAAGATGAGCTGGGATGACAAGAATTTATATCAAAAGTAGCGAATAACTGCCAGGAAAACATGGATATAATCTGACCTACTTGAAAGATATATATATTAGGCGTTTGTTTCAGTTAGACTTTTTGATGTTCTGTATCTATAGTTCTACAATCCCTCAAATCCCTTAAGCAGAGAGCATTTTGATACTTTTCTGGAAAAAATCTTATTTTGCAATAAAAAGTGTTTGATAGGACTTCTAAATTATAGCCTGAACTCAGACACACATGAGACTAATATGAAGAATTTATGAAAATACTCTCATCTTTAAATCTAGGAACGCTTTAGAAAGTTAAGCAGTACTGGCACCATTTTACTGCTGTGGAAATGTAGGTAGTGGGTGGTAAAGGAGTTGGAGCTCTCTTCTGAAAACTATAAACCCAGAGGATTTAAGTCCACATTTTAGAAATTGTGCTGTATGTGCACATCAACTATTTATAGGGCCTAATACAGCATGTTTTTATGCTGGCTGAAACAGGAAAGGTTGGTGAGGCTGTCCTGGAAAGCAAGAGCAACTCCACTGGAGTTTAATTTCAAAGTTACTTTGGTGTCTTTAGATATGCCATGCTACTTTCATTCTTAAATTTCAGCTGGCGTGGAAGCCGTTGGGGTGTTCAGCCTCAGACCTGGCGTGTGCCGGTGGCTGTGCTGCAAACCTGCCCGGGCTCCCAGCGCTTTCAGCGCTTGCCCTGCGTGGGAAAGGGGAAAGTGGGTTCTGGCCACAGAGCTCGTGCATTGTTCTTCAGGGACTGGCCCTAGGGTCAAGGGCTAAGCTCTAGAGGAAAATCAGATGTATTTTTTTGTTTTCCTTGTATTTACTTAGCTTATAATCTTTTTTTTTTTTTTTCCTGAAATAATTCTTGAGTATGCATTAGGGGAAAGTGAAGTACATGATTACAACTATTATGGCAATAAAAGAGAGGTAGTGTCAGAAAGCAACTTTGAACAATCTCTCCTCATTAAACAATAATGCACTTCCATCATGAGTTTTGTGGAGAAAATTTCCTAAGCCTTAGTTTTTCTGATGTTGCAATAGATTCACAGTTTTTAGTTTTTCTTTTTTTAAAAACCACCACAATAACAGCAGCAATTCTGTTAATAACTAGAAGCTATAGGGGATGAGTTGCTAGGGTCATAGCTCTAGGAAACACAAAAAGGCAAAGCCAAAAATATGGAAATCACACAATTTCATGCTAGAAAGAAGGGCATGACTAGCAAGTATGTGAATAGTGCAGTGGGGTTTGGTTCCCTAAATGTGTGTGGCTTTGGTGCCGAAACCTTTGTGAAACAGCAGCGCAGCATGTCTTGGTGCTTACCTGGGTAATACCTATGGTCGTACGAGGCCTGATCTTTTGCTGGGGAAGCCTGCGAGGTTTTACTGTGGGTAGAGGATTAAAGTGTTGGGTAAGTAAGCGTCAGTGCCTGTTACGGAAGCTCAAACAAAGCACATTTCTTTCTCTCACCACTGCTGGAAACATCAGCAGAGGGTTTGAGCGCGGCCACGACCTGAGCAGACCCTCGGGCCTCGCCGCGTCGGGGTGGGTCATGGGTCCGTGGGGCCCAGCTTGCTTTCCACTTGCTCCAGTGCAAATCAGGGGTAAAACAAATGCCAGGATGCAGTCGCACTGACGCAGACACGGCGTAAGAAGGGGAGAAACTGGCCTACCAGAGACAGAGTAAAATGTCTAGGTATGAAGCATCATTCCATTGATACTTCTCTGAATAAAGCAGCGCTTCTCGTGCTGTGGGGCCAAGTCCGATTTACAGCCCACAGGTTGGGAGAAGTATAAATGCAAGCAAAACCTACCTGGCACACTTCAGTAGCACTGGTTATATACTACTCACTGTCTCGGCGTCTTCCTTTCAGCACAGACGTGATGGTTTTTCCTACCTGTGTATCCTGCAGGAAGGCTGCCAGGCTGGGCAGCCTCCCTAGCCCACTGCAGGTTGCTGTCGAGTCCCTCCATTTTGGCCCCCC